>JAODAL010024974.1:0-59540 GCA_025379985.1 Phyllomedusa bahiana
CTCGGCTAAGGTACTAGACCACTGGATAGTTAGTATACCTTTTTGCATTGTACAAGTAATGCAAGAGCTTTCAAAAGATGACTGTTCCACCACTGAAGTGTTAGAATCGCAGACAAGATGAGGAAGGAAGCCTTAACAAGGCTTTCAGCTGCCATGTTAAATGATCAGCGTCTCACAGTGGGAGTGCTAATCACAGAGAAAAACGATCTGTGACATCGTTTCTCTTTCATTTACATGCTGTGACATTTAAACAGCAGGGAACTAAGCCGGCTTTGTTCCCTGCTGTTACTGTTTGGCTTCCGCTGCAATTAACAGCCAGCACCCGCCACCTATGTAGTCCCGCTACATAGCACCTTAACGGCTCTTTAACGTAAATTTACATCGTAGGTCACTAAGAGGTTAATGAATCACATGATGTAAGAATTTCATATGGGAAAAACAGAACAAATTATCATTCAGAAAAAAAGCAGGGAAGAGAAGTACATAAAAAACCTCAAAATAATGTATCTTGAGCGACTTGTCAGCATTATTTATTTCCCCTTTATGGAAAGGGTCATCATCCAGTCCAAAAAACATATTGCGACACATTTATTAGGACAAATTGTGCCAAAAATAATGGCATATGTGCTTTACATAACATTTGTTATGTGTTTTAGACAGTTTCTGACGTCACAAAAAGGGGCATACTTTAGTACGTGAAGCCAAAATGTTCCCATAATAAGTGGCATAAGATAAGTCAACTAATAGAAGGGGGGAATTTTAGAGAACATGACACAATCAAAAAATGTAGGTCATTTTGTGGCACGCACAGGTACGTTCCATAATACACCTGCTGTTGAAAGTATGTGCTGGCCAGCAGGTACTGTCAACAGCACAATGGCCCTGCCTCCTATCCATTTCGGTGTTCCCCGGATGTCACTCTTTTTTTTTTTTTTTTTTTTTACAGGTGCACAGAACGTGCCGGGAAGTACAACTGTTTTACAAAGTACTCAATGAGCGCTATGATTTTACCATAATTTCCGGGCTATGTTCACACGACATAAGATTGTCTAACTATTCGAGCGTACTGATAAATCTGCCCCATTAACTCTCATAGAGCAAGTCTATTGGAGGTTTAGCATTGTGCTCCAAATAGACTACACTTCTGTACCAAACATAATAAAATACAAATATACTGTAAGACAAAAAAATTAAGTAGGGGTGATGTGCACATAAGTTTATATTTCATATCAGTTTGATAAATCCACTTTATCATCGTTGCAGGTTGTGAAATGATGCGCTTTTAACTCCATTTAAACAGAACATTTATACCAGTCAAGAAGTCTTATAAATTAATACAATATTCATTGAAAAGTTTCAAACATACATGAACAGTTTGTAACCAACCACCTATAAAACCTGCAGAAATAAAATACATATAGTTTACATTCTGTTAACAGGCCTATAATATTCCAACACATAATATCTCACCAGAACTTTGGTCACAGTTATCAAGGTTATAGCTTAAAATATATGATCACAAGAACAGCTACATTCAGAATTTTAATAGTCAGATTATAGAACATGAACTGAATGGAAGAGAAAAAAATGGTTCCAAGAGATTGACAACAAAAATGATAATAAAACTGCTACAAGTGTTTCCCCAATCTTTCATAGACATTTTGCTAAACATAAAAACGAAAAATTATTGTTGGGGATTTTCAGATTAAAAGGGTGCTCCAAAAAAAAACCCCAAATTAACTTTTTAGCTAAAAGGTCACAACAGGTTAACTGAATGGCCAAACTCAAATCAAAATGGTTACCGTTCCTCATCATTTTATCATGAATGCAAAGTAATAACACTCATTCTTTAATGGGAAAAAAATTGGGGGTTTACACTCAATTAAATTTAACTAAAGCACTCTTTTTAAAAAAAGGACATTTACTTACAAAGCTTTTGTGCAGAAACTTCAGTTTTAGACTTGGAAAACCCAAAACAAAAGTGAAATAGTGCCATAAAAAGCCCAAAAATTTTACCACATTTTCCAAAGAAATTGGAAAGATTTGTCATTAAACCCGGGTTTCCTTAATTTACAGAATTTTTTTATGGTTTTATTTTAATTATTAAAAAACACATACATAACACACAACATTATATATTATAAATAATATATATAATTAATTTATAAATATATATTATTATATATTAATTTTATAAAAAAAACACACACACACAAAAATTTTGGGATAAACAATTAAAGGTAAAGAAAAAACCCTTTTTAATACACCAACCCAAAGCATGCGTTTTCAATAAAAATGTCAAGGATCCACCCCCCAAAAAAAATAAAAAGAAAAAAATTTTCCCCAATTTTGCCTGTTTGTAGTGCATTTTATATTGCACCGTTGTGGTTTTAAAATATTTTTTTTTTACAAAGGGCCCAAAGGTTTGATGGATGCCAATATTTTTTTCATCCATAAAGGTTCTTTTAATTTATATATTGGTGGTGTTAATGAGGCCAGAAACAGATTGTATCCATTCTGTTCCCCTGGAGGGAAGCAGGGCAAAGAAATGCAAAATTAAAAACAATGAAAATGGCGGTTATTTTTTTCTTACCCAAAACCAGAAAACATAGTATTTGATATGCCTGTATTTCTTCTGGTTTTGATTGTGTAACTACAGGGTTTGGTTCACTCTGTGGACTGCTCTGCATTACTCACCTGTTTCATCGAGTGGTTTATTTCAACAGCTTACATTGCATAGCAAAATATAAAGTAAAAACCTTGTGCAGTTCTAGCCGAAATGGATTAAATCCCTGACTTGAACTCTTAGGCTATGTTCACACAGCTTAATTGCGGGACGTATTTCGGGGCGGGGGTCGGCAGCCCGCTGGCCCCATATACATTCATTTTTCACGGCACGTATACGCCTTGAATAATGGACATGTCACTTCTCTCCCCGCTCGGCGCATTGTGAACTGTGAACTCTATGAGAACTGTGGATTACCGTAATGACTGAGACATATTGCAGCCCGTAATTTGCGCCGTACTGCGCAAATAAGCCGTGTGAACATAGCCATCTGGGGCTTTCACACAGTGTGATTTTGAGGTGTGTGTATAGGATTATTCTCACATTAAAACTAAATTGCCATTGCACGGTCAACTGTGTTCCAGACATATCTTAAACAAAACCTGTGGCTATTCCCGACATGTCTGTTTTAGTAACTTACATGAAATGATGTTTAATTGCAAGATGTTCCAGAACGGTTATGTTGCGTGGCCCGTTATCCCTATTAGAAATTTATCAAACTTCAAATTGGAGGTGTGTCCTGCACAGTCCGACATTGCCTATTTAGTGAGGACAGTCACTATTCCAGTGCACAAAGGGGTGTGTCCCCTGCTCATACTAACACCCATCTGACAGATTTAATAATACATTTCTAGAAGGAATAACAGAGGAACAGCACAACACAGAGTTATAAGAGAAGATGCTCCAGAATTCTTAATTTTACAGGAAACACAAGGATTTACTAAAACAAACATGTCAGGAGATGTCACAGGTCCTCTTTAACAAGTGAAATGTCTCAGTAATACATCCACAGTATCCAATGTTTTCTATCCACATGCAGAATCCACTGCAACTGAGGGGGAGAAGGATTTCAAAAAATAAAAACACACCTTTTCAAGTTTGGAGTGCAACAAAGACAAAAGAATGCATCATTTATTAAGAGGATCCATCAACAGGTCAGATCCTATTAAAGAGGAGAGGGGAGAAGTTTGTTATTTAGAGCTGCCTCACATCCATAAAGCCTATCAATGTTATGTCCGATCTTCCCAAGTATGTGGAATACTATACACCTTTGACTTTAATGGTGTGTTTAACAGCTCTAGGGGCATTTCCCTCTAGTGCTTGTTGGCACATACCATCAAAAGTATGATAGGTGTGGGTCCCATAGGGTTCTATTTTTTTTTTTTTTATCATGCGGGTTCTCTGAGCCTGCTCTTCCCAGGCAGTTTCAGGTTCACACTTCCAACTCAGATTGTGAGTGATTCTCCAGCAGTGAGTGGCAAATCAGCTCTGCTATTCATAGCTGATCCTGTTAAAGTGACATGAGTGCTGAAGGTTTGTAAACTGTAGTGCACAAGGCTTCAGAGCTCTAGAGGGTTAATGTTTGTCAGTAGCATAGATAAACAAGCTCACTCGGCAGGGAGTGAGTCACCACGGTCAGACAAGGCTAAATGGAGCAATGATATCAGAGAATGATAGCCAGTAGACAAAAAGAGAACATCTATTTCCTAACCTAAATAACAGAATAGCATGTGTTTGGTAATAGTCTTATTTACCTTTGCCTACATGTTTAAAGCTAATCGATGTGGTGAGAAAACCTCTTTAATCTACTATTGTAAAAGGGACCTTAAGGGACGTTGCACTGTTAATATTGTCACTTTCTAAATCTACTTAAAAGACTAATAAAATGCATGTCTAATTTTGGAATAAGGCATTTTGCATGTCACAAAAAGGGTGTTTATATATTGTTATGCATGGTCAAATTGGTGGGCCATGTTCTCATGGTTTCAGTGTTCCTGTAACATTTCTAGGTCACATAATATAATTGCACTCCCTTAGCTACATCTGATAAAGATGTGCCTGTTGCATGTGGTGAAGATGACAATAAAGTAATGTTAAGCCAAAATCAGCTATTAGATTAAATCATACAGCTTTTTTTTTTTCTAAAGTGTTTTTACAGAAGAAAAAAATAAATTTTCTAAATAATTACTATGATAAAGTGTGTCACTTTCGTTAGTCATGTTGAATTTTCTGCAGGTCTCCTGTAGTTATATAGCAGCTGTTTAATGCCAGGAAGCACAGTGGTTCTGCGTGTCTGGACTGTGTCAAGCGCAGGAGATCAGGGTAGCCTTTGAAGCCGCATAAGGCTTTCAACGTACGGGAGGAACAGGGACATACATGGAAACTAAGCTTAGAAGTAAGGAGGCATAGGAAAGGATCCTGGAACTTGCAGTTTTACAAGGCAGAAGGGAACAGATTTCAATTGAGAAGGAAGGGAGTCTATACACAACACAGGAAAAGACTAAAGAAGCACAAAAATCAGAGGAGGCGAGCAGGTACTCCGACAAGCCATTTAAAGATTTTTTTTTTTTATCCTCAACTCCAACTTTTTTTTCTCTCTCTTTTATATATGGACATTCTGAGACCAAATATTGATTTAAAGTATGTGCTAAAAAACAAAAGGCAGTGTCTACATACAGAGTTTTGTAGCTTTCTTTTGAGGTCAGTGACATTTTAACAAAACACAGGGGGCCACATGTATGAAACTGTTTAGGTCTAAAACTCACTTTTTTGCCCATAGTAACCTGGGCAAAAAAGTGAGTTTTAGACCTAAACAGGTTCATTCATGTGGCCCTGGAGGTTTTACATATGGCTTTTTTGGACATGTACTTAGCAAGTCATGTAGAGCAGATGGAAGCAACAAAAGCCAGAAAATAAATCCCCAAAAAACATGCCCTTATTTTTTTTTTTTTAACATGCTTTAAGACAAAAGTATGCACGAAGGAGTCTTCCAGAGTCCTATGCAGGAGAGCACTTACATTTCTAGAACTCCTAAGTTCAATAGAGTCACCACACATGCACTAAATCATGAAACCACGAGAATGTTGTGACCAGATCAATAAGGCTCAAGGTCTGAACTATATGACAGCTGATTTATAAAATGTCCCTTTCTAGAACAACCTCTAAAGAACAATGAAATGAAAGTTAAGTGGCAAGACAATTATATAAAACATATTTAAATCTTATGCGTTTTATCCACATAAAGACCTCATTCACATAGATGTATGTGCACTTGTTTAGTGGTCTGCATTTCATATGCAACACTCGGATCCCCCACAACCCTTCAGTTATGTAAACCCGTGGAGGTGGGAGATTTTTCTGAAACAGGTACAGTTAAACTGGGAGTGCAATACACCTGTCTGAATGGAAGAATATATAGCAAGTGCAATGCTCAAAAAACTATGACATCTGTTAACATTAGGAGGCATCGATGTATGGAACTTATGACTTTACTTCAATACCTTCCCTCCAAATAAATGATTTTACATCTCAACATAATTACCACTGCCCAAGGATAGCCGATTTATACATATAATTTGATCTCCATATAGATATACATCCTTTGTATTACATGTAAAAATAAAACTGGCACTCTAATACAATATAGAGGAATCATTTAATGTGGAAGCTACACACAAGCCTCTGTATGCATTGTAATCTATTAATTTAATGGTGATCAAATATATTATCCATATCTTTATCTTCTTTGTATACCTCTATTTAAAATATAATTTTCAATAAAATGGGACTGGAAATAGATCTTTGGTGCACTACAAAATAACCAGGTCACATATGTTAGAACACGATACAAGCAATTTCACATAGTGGCGCCAGGATGCATGTGCCAATGTTGTGCCTTGCAGTCCTAGCTACCATTTGTAATAATCCATCCAGTTTACAAACTTCAATTCTTTAGTGAGCCTGTCCCCTCTAAAACTAGATTATCCATTTGCTGGGCAGATGTACTGTAAATAGTATATAATACTATGGAACACATCACTGAGGCACCGAATGGCTAATATTCCGGAAGCCCGGTCTCTCTGTGAGGAACAGATTCCTATTTAAATTACAGTCTACATTCTCTTGGTAGAAGCTATCGTACAAGGATTGCACGGTGAGAATACACAATTGGGGACATATAAGTAAAATGCCTCAGAATTCTGGCTCAAATTGTGCCAAAAAAACTCCAAGGACTGGTGTGCAGTTCATGTGCCAGATGAATATAGGTCTTAGAACGTCTTTGCACCTCAAGGGCATGTCCCCACGGCATGGTTTTTCAGCTGGTTTGCAGTTTTTTCAGACCGCCTGAAAAACCGGCTGAAAATGAGCACAATTGTGCTCTATGGAAAACCCGTGCAGCAGTCCCCACTGCACGGGTTTTCCGCTGGCAAAACATGGAGCAAGCACCTTCTTCCATCCGGTTTTCGGACGGAATCTGTGCTTCTCAATGGAGGGGGGGGGGGAGGGGGAGAGGGAGGGCTCTTCTCCACTCATCGCGGAGTAAAGCCGTCCCCCCCCCCCCCCACGGCCATGGGGACGGGCGCAAAACAGGACAAATACCGGCCGGTATTTGTCCCATGCCGTGGGGATGCGCCCAAATAGTTCTTAAAAGTGTCGAGGAGGGGTGATATTAAAAAACAAAAACAAAAAGTCGGCTGAGAAGTTGCAAGATGTCCCAGAATAATGTCAAACCATTATTTTGGTGCAAAACCTCGGCACTAAGGGAGTTTTAATACCTCACACAATGACAGCATATTAATAGGATATACCATCAATATGAGACAGCCCCCTGAAACTCCCAGCTGCTGTGCTTACATAGTTACCCTCAATGAACTAAAATGGATGGAAAGTAAACGATCAAACATGGCTACTTCACAGTTCTAAGCTGGGAGGTTCAAGGCCTGTTCTCGAGTTGCACCTACCTCACATTATAACATATTCTATTGCTACACCAGCAGTGTTTGAGATAAGCCCTTTAAATAGGTCAAATAGGAGGCATAAGGAAAAGTGTCTAGCAAGATGCTCTAAGTCTATCACACAGTGTGGACCACTAAATAATATAGTGCAGCTTGTACCTGCTTTGTCGCGTTTTACGCGGTCTAGATTTAAGACCGTAATAAATCTCCACAAATGTGCTTGTGACTGCATGATCCCATTGGTTTATAGTAAGATTTTTTCAGTTGCAATATAGGACAGTCATGTGAAAATGTAAGAACGCCTTAATGTACAACCTTCATTCAAAGTATATGAAGATGGAGATCCAAAGGAAAAAATAAAATTGACATTGCAATCAAAGGCTTGCAGATATGCCATTTTAGAGTTTTTCAGTTAGTATCAGGTACACCATATCAGGTGCAAATATTAATATTGTTAGAGAGGCTCGTGCAGATAATGGTCAGTGCAGCGCAATGCCCGTGCCTTTTGGACACATGAACGTACTCTCCTTTACAGAATTGTTGTTGCCGTGTTCATGCTTCGATTCACAGATGTGAGGCATGAAGGTTATAGATGCCTCGGAGTCTAGAAAGGGATCTAAAAAACATCACCAGACAACAATAATTCCACTGCCCAGAAGATAGAATTAGGCAAGATTTTACACAAATGCCAACTTGTCCAAACAAGGCTGCCCAAGGTGGGTTTAGTTCATGAGCAGTATGCTGGAAGAGGTCTCCAAGAATCCTAAAATTATATCCTCTACCTCATCACAATTGATGTCATAGTGCAAATGACGAGGTTACAAAAGAGGTGAAAACTGATCTACTTGGAAGGCGTTCCAGAAGGACACCATTACAGTCTCATCGATGTAAGACTGATAGACCGTGAAGGAAATATTTTCTGCAGATTGGTACTACCAAAGAGGGCACCGCAGATATTAAAATCATTTATTTTTCGCAAAATAGCATATCCTCACTTAAAGAGGTTGTCCCACCAATAACATTTGTTGAATAGTCCTGTCTGAATGGTGTGGTAGTCAGACATTCGCACTGCCACGCCACTCACTATGTAGACAGATTAAAATAGAGCGCTATCCTCTGCATTCTTCATCAGTCCGTTAGTCAATAAATGCAGCTGCAATTTGCACACCCCAGAGCTGAATTCAGACGGAATTCAGGACTCCTATTCTCATGATCAGTTGGAGACCCAGTGGTTGGACCCCCACCAATCAGGTTTTTATCACCCATTCTGGGACAACCACTCGAATAGTTTTATTTGCAAAGGCAATTTGTAATAAATACTTCCATGGGGCGTTCTTACATTTTCAAATAACTGTATATGTTTAAAATATACACACAAAAGAATTTCTGAAATCTGGTATTAACATTACCCAAATGGTGCTTAATTCAAATTACTGTCTTAGGCTGGGATTATACAGGTACACCAAGTCTACTGTTGCTAGAGTTGATAAATACACAACAGTTACATATAAAAACAGCAGGTATTTTAGTGCAAATCATAAGTCTGTTTCACGCAACCACATATAGATGCCCTTTAGGTATTCTTTGCTGGAAGAAATAAATTGAATTTCCCCTTTTCACCAATTTAGACTGCCACAGAGTTGTAGGGCAGGTCTGGCTTTGCTTTTTGTTTAAAGGGAATGCGTCATCAAAAGTGACTAATTGTTTAAGGCCCATTTTTATGTTAAATACATTTTTTTAAGAATTTTTTTATTTTTCATATCACTTTCAATATATTTTAATAATTCTCAAGTCCTGCAGTTTTCACTTTGCACTGCTTTAACAGCAGTCAGAGAGATGCTTTACAGTAGCTTCATGGACATAGGAGCCTTAAGACTGACTCAGTCCCATTGATTTCTATAGAAGAGTTTTCTAGTCATGCTCTGTGACCTGGGAAGAAATCAGTGTTGCAGGGAGGTGAAAGGGTCAACTGTGACTATCTCCTGTTGTGACTGGTGGATCCTCTGTTATCTATTCAGACTGGTGTCTCCTTTCAGTTTGACCCTGCTTGTGTTAATAATGAGCAGACAATTGAGAATCTTTCTCTACAGAACAGAAAGTGTCAGACTAATATTAGGCCTAGTGTCCAAAGTGAAAACTGCAGACTTTAGAATTATTAAAAAATATTGAAAGTGATATGGAAAAAAATATAACCAAAAATTCTTAAAAAATGTGTTTAACATAAAAACGTGAGTTAAACAAGAAGTCATTTTTGATGACACACTGCCTTTAGTTTATCAGAAAAAAGGACTGAATCCGAGCCATGTGAAACCAGCCCTCAAAATGGGTTAGCTCATGCAAAGGAACTTGACAATGTGGTAGTAATCCTCAAAGTGTACAATCACATTAACAAAACACTGCATGTGCAGCATGTGACCGTAATATTTTCGTGGTACGACCATAATATTTTACGGAATTCTATATAAAAATCCACAATTTCTGCTTTAACATATAGATTTGTATGTCAAGTACACCCAAAGTGAGATAAGAATTTAATACAAAATCTGCCACTTCAATAAAGTCCAAGGCAGTAGGAGTAGTAGTAGATATACAGAGCCATAATGGCCATAAGCCATGTAGATACAAACCCCCTCACCCCCTCCAACTTAGGCTTAATCAGGTTTTAAATGTCATACCAGATGGAACATAATAGAATTTCACTGTGTGTATATGTAGATATTTAACCTGATCTGAACAGAAGCATTGCACACATTTTGTCTAACAGTGTCCCTATAAAATGGAGTTACAAGTCTCACCTCACTAACGTTTTGTTTTCATAGCAAAGCACATGTGTGAACAGGTCATTAACCAAGCATAAATGTCATGGTATGGTTAAGCACTAAGCATAGAGTCAAACATGTTCACTTTGCGCTCCCTTTCCTTAACATAAAATGATGAACACAAATTTACACTGCAGAAAAAAAATTAAAAAAAATTGTATAGCAGTACCAATCAAAAGTGCAACAATACTCTCCCCTAGAAAGAGGGTTGTACATTTGGTAAGACCATCTGTTGCATCCAATTTTCAGAAAGCGGTCCAGTAGCAATAAAAGGGGCAGGGTTGATGCAAAGAACAAAAAGTATGTAAAAATAAGAAGGACGAATCTGATATAGTTTGTGGTGCTGAAATCATTTCTTCCGCTCTTGAGTGCAGCGTGGACAGAACCTGGAGGAAAAAAAAAAAAGTTACGCTGTGGAAATAGGTTACAAGGGTACATTCCCAAGCATCTGATTTGCTGCACTAATTTAGTAATTTCTCTGACTGTTCCATTCAGCTTCAAGGAGCTCGAAGTAATCTAGGTTCTCACCGAGGAAGAGAAAAAAATTTACATGAAAGGAACAGATTTTCTTTTGCAGAAATAATAGGAGTATACCCTAAAGCAGAAAGGAAAATGTATAATGAGCAGCGAGTTATTAGGGTATGTTCACACGGCGTGTTGGATCCGGTTTTGGATCCAATTTTAGATGCATATTTGGATCCGTGCTTCGGACCCTTAAACGGACCCAAACACACATCTAACAACGTGCAGTGTGATTTACATTGCTTTCAATGTAAAACACGCATCAGCATTCAGACGAGTGATAGTCGATGCATGTTTTACATGCGTCTTTCGGATCCGTTCAAAGAATGGGCATGTCAATTCTTGATCCGTTTGATGCATAGTTTTAAATACGGTGCGACCTGCTGCAGCCAAAACGCTTACAAACATTCAACTGCGTGTTGTATGAGATTTACACAGCGCTTTTGGATGCAAGAACGGATCTAACACGCCGTGTGAACATATCTTTAGCCTCAAGTAACAACTTCCATATTTAAATCCCATCATCTTGTGCTTTTTAAGGTGGTATTGTGAGAATCTGAGTTCCAACAAAAGTTAGGATGAAAGGGCAGAGCAATGTGTATTCTACATATAGCTCACATTTCTTCATCTCTAATCTATGTTGATGGAGGTTCTATTTAGTTATAGAACTTAATTCAATAGTGTGGCATAGGCTCTTGTTTTAGTCAACAATGGGGCTTCCTAAACACAGACAAACCTGGGCAGGACGCAAAAAACATACAGTATGTTAGAAGTATAAGTAGTTATAGAAGGCATAAGAGCTTCCTGGGTCAACATTTAGGGTATGTTCACACGGTGTTTTTCAATCTGGATTGAAAACTGCTATGTCAAACGCATCCAAACACGCACCCAAAGTATGGTGCGTGTTTGAATGTGTTTTCTATATAGCAGAAACGCACCCTATAGTTCTAAATAGGGCGTCTGCTGCATAACACGGATCAAGAATTGACATTTCAATTCTCTAAATGGATCCAAAAGATGCATCAGAAAGACGCATGTAAAACACGCATCGGCAGTCAGACGTATGAATGCGGATGTGTGTTTTACATTTAAACTAATGTCCGAAGCTCGGATTCAAACACGCATCTAAAAAACAGTGTGAACATACCCTTATTAGACTCACCATAAACTAAATGGTTAGGCGGTCTGCAACAAAGATTGTGCAGCTGCAGGACTGAAGAGTCATCTGTCAACGACAGCTGGGCTCTCCAGAAAAAGGGCAGGGACGGTTTATTACCACCACTGCTAGCCCAATTGCTGCATATAAGGCCTGAAGGGTATCCTGCGTCTGTCCCCAGTAATCACCTGAATGCCAGGGTCAGGAAACTGTACAAGCTGCTTGGTCATAAGAGACTCAGATCAGCTCTACCGTTCTATTGGCCGGATTTCCCAATATCAGGCTCAGATAATTAACAATAATATATTGAACTCAAAAGATATAAAGAAGACTAAAACACGGACAGCGAAAAACTCAATTTTTAGCTCCTCAACTATATCTAGCCATCCTTCTATCTATCACCTATACAAAAATGTCCATAACGGAAAGAGGACAATTACAAAACTTTAGTACTACTTTCCCTGGTAGAATAACTGTGCTTTAAAGGGGTTTTGCCACGATGTAATGTTGACATGAGATCCTCCAAAATGGGTATTTAATCACTTTTCTAAATATATGTGATTACAAAAAGTGAAGCCTGTGAGAGCTACAGCATTGCTCAGTCCCCCTTAGTTTCCTGAAAGTTTACATTAGACATGACCAGGAGCTGACAGGGGAGCTGATCTGGCCGTGCTTGCGTGTTTGCATTTCTTATTTAATGACAGGGAACATGAAGAAGCTTGCAAGGGGCTGGGGAGAAAGTGCAGTGTATGAGTCTGTCTGATGTATAGAGAATCCACTGTTGTAATGTTATTATTTGAGTAAACTTTTAAGACGCTCCCTGCTCACCCCCTCAGCCATTCATGACTCAGCATGCTTTGTTTATATTCTCCCCTGAGCTGATAAGGAGGTAAGGAACTCACTTAGTGGCAAAACCCCTTTAACCTTTCAAAAAAATAGAGACGGAGTGTCTGATTAGGAACAGCAGTAAACGGCACAAACAGGATTACAGACTATGTTTTCTCTTCATCTGGCAACTTGGCCTCTATACAGAATTTAAACATAGGTTACGATAGAATATCAGGACAATGTATGTTGTAAACATATCACTGCACAAACAGAAGACAAACATTTTTTTAACATTTTACCATTACAGATAAAAGCTTCTTTAAAAAACTTCAAGTTTTAATCTTCTGTTTAAACAGTCATATGTTTTGGAAGAGGCTAACTAACCTCGAATTTCAGTGATAAAGGAAAATGTTTGTTGCAGACCTGTCTCCACTTTTATGCAGTACCAGAACGCAAACCCTTTATGAATATTGGGAAAAATAACAATCCGTATTGGTAAGAAAAGTGAATGTGGTGGTGCAGCCTTTGCATCTAGCATACCTGATTATAAACAGGTATAAAATGTGATAAGAACATTCCACACTTACCATTTTCCTTTTGGTTTAGTGGTGAGATCTACACAGGCAAAATGGAACCATTCAATGGGACACTAAAAACAAAAGGATTTTAAAATCAGATTACTGTTGTCTTAAAAACCAGAGATTAAATGGGGTTCAGGTTATGGTACATCCCAAGGAGTTCAGATTGGGTTATGTTCTAAGGGAGGGGGAGGGGGGTGTTGGGAAAAGGAAGTCTGTTTTTTTTTATCTGCAAACTCTTGGTTTTCACAAGAGTGAATAGTACCTTGTTTGGATACTGTTTGCGACTTGTAATGACTACCTTCCTCAAATAAAAATTTGTGCAATAAACCAGATTTCTTTTTTTTTTGCACTCTAGCATTAAACCGTTTGAAGACAAAATGCACTGCTAAAAGGTCTCCAAACATATCAAGGTACGCTAAAAGCAGGCTATTTATTTTGGTAGCACCCACTAGGACAATGGGTAGGCAAAGGTAGAAGACCGCTTAGGGCCCCACGTCATTCCAGCCAGAAAAGGGGGAGCAAGGAGGTATGGAGTGGGCTGAATTTTCCCTAAGGCCGTGATCACTCTGCTTATTCAAGCTGTAATTGCGGGCCGGATTTTGCCCGCAGTTACGGCTTGAATAAGGGGCGGGACGGGGGAGCTGCTTGCCGGCCCCATAGACTTGCATTATCCACGGCGCGTACGTGCCGTAAATAATGTGCATGTCACTTTCTCCCCCCGCAGCGGATTCGCCAAGCGGGGAGGAGCGACGGAATCCACAGTTCTCTATGAGAACTGTGGATTACCGTAATGACAGGGACGGATTGGAGCCGTACTTAAGCGCAAATCCGGCGCGCAGTACGGCTCCAATCCGCGGCGAAATAAGCCGTGTGAACATGGCCTAAGGAGGGCACTATATGCCTTATTTGTCTAAGACACCAAAATATCTTGTCCCAGTCCTGATAACCACCAACCATCTTATTGTGTATGGGGCCTCCCAACTTCCATGGCATAGGATACCAGGTGAAGAGAAGGGTTGGGCTTTAAGATTTCAGCATGCCCTGGAGGCAGGGAGGAGGTGTATGGCCAACTTTAGTTAGATATAGGATTGACGCATTTGGCTGAACATTGCACCTTAAATGCATTTGTTCATACAACGTTAAAAATGAAGACTTTTGACAGACATTGGCTCTCTAAATATATGGCCACTCTACAGGACTGGATAAATGCAGTGAATATCACTCTATCATCTAAAAAAAAATATATCTATCTACATCGGGGGTGTCCTGACAAATTTACTGAAGTTTAGCGAGATTGGCTGGACTCCACGCATACAGTGTTGGAGATTCCCTGTGTGGTCTAGACTGAATTACTAAACTCTCTCTCCGCTCCCATATTGCCCCGTGTCCACCTGCTCAGATACGCTCTAGGCTATTCCGCTATTTTTAATTCCCCTATTTGTAGTTCCCTTATACATATTTGAATGGGCCTCCTTCCAGGAATTAGACTGTCTAAATGGTACCTTGATATTTCACCCAGTAGGCTTCGGGTCTCCATGATTGTATATGATACTCCTATGTAGGGAAACAATGCACGCACACAAGTTCTTAGATTGTAAGTTTCAATACTTAGTACTGTTTTTTTTTTAAACTGGTCTCAAGTTTATACTAATAACTAACTGTGGTCATTTCTCCTATTATGGAGACTGTTCCATTCGCATACAGACACTGTTGTACAAAATTTGGAATCTCTCATTGCAATATACTCCTGTGACAAGTTGTATGCTTTTTGTATTTGCATCTTGCTACGTTTATGTCTTTTTTAAAGTGTCAAAAAAAAGAAAAAAAAGACTTTAGATGTGAACGTAGAATGAGCACTTAAAAGTTAAAATGGCAAGTCCCTAACTTACCACCTACATATTAAAAAGTAGTGCATAATTTCATGCATGCTAAACAAAGGTTTGTTCACCATAACTCATAGCACACGACTTGTCATCTTGAGAGTCTGTAATAAAATATTTTAACATCACTTATGGCCATAGATAGTCTCAGACCATCAGGGAAGGTAAGTATCTGACATATTAGAAATATCTAACATGTTGAACTTCTTCAGTCATTGTTGGGTGCAGTTGTTGCCTTTAATTCAAAATCTGTACTAAGCGAAAGATGCCTGGCTCGATAACAGAAGCCCAGAGCAAGGCTGAATTATTTAGCATTTTGACATTTTTACAGCATCATTAGGTACAGAAACATTCACACCCCAACTAGAAATGACAAGTCTAGAGTATGGCTTAAGGTCTTTTTCCAGTAGTAAAGTTAAGGTATAAATTAACTAAAAGTGGTCTCTGTTTTTACATCAAAAATGGTATAATATACAGGATCCTTACATCTGGCTTATCGCAGCCAATCATTTCCCCATCAGACACCTGGTGACACAGGCAGTAGGTAGGTTCATTAGGGTCTACCGGCATATCAAGGACATCTGATGGATGCACAGATAAGACTGCGTCTGAAAACACTGGCCTGTTGGATGAAACATAACAGTCAGTGTCATAATCTGAATAAAAAGCTCTGTTTATAGTCTAGTGTTATGACGTGTGCTCTATAGAGCTGAACACTGCTCCACATAATTTAATAATGACCTACCCTCCTTTTAATTTCTTTTTCTTTACAGTATCTTCTTCAGATGCTCGGCGGCCTCGAGACCCACGCTTATCCTTCTGACCACGATTCTCTGTTAAAAAAACAGTAAAAATGTATTGTAGATCTAAAACAGATAAACAACTGTTACATATACACAAGCAATGATAACCAATAGAAATCAAGGCCTCACTTTTACAGTACGTCCAGACGGGCTGTCAAACTCTGTGCCTTCTAACTTTTCCTTGAGGTCCGCTTCAAATCGCGCCAAATCAGCATCCAGACGTCTGATGTGCTTATCCACCTTTAAATGGAATTAAAAAAAACACATTGCTTAATCTCTAAATCCTTAAATGGTTTATGAAGGCCTGTGAAAACATCCCCATGAGGTGCAGAACTGAAAGGCAGATTTAAAAAAAATCTGCATTATGCAAAGTGTGGAAAAAAATAGAAAGTTAATGAGGGTTTTGCAGGCCTTTCTAGCAGACCTAACGACTTCACCACCTCCTATACATTGACATCTTTACTACCTGGCTTCTCCACTTCCTACCCATCGATACCATCATCATGAGAAGACTTCAACATCCCTTTCAATCTCTTTCCTATACCTTTGGCTTCTGACACTGGACTTCTGCCGCCACTCACATAGACCGACGTTGGACCTTTACACGCCTCTGCTCCCCTTTGAGCAGCTCAAACTCTTCGCTTACCACATCTGACCACAATCTGCATACTATTTTCCCTTCAGGTGTCCCTCAGGTTCTGAAACTAGTACATCCTCATAGGCATCTTTAAAGGGAATGTGTCATCAAACAATTATTGTTTAACTCATGTTTTTATGTTAAACACATTTTTTAAGAATGTTTGGTTATTTCTTTTTAATTTTTCATATAACTTTCAATATTTTTTAATAATTCCTAAGCCCTGCAGTTTTCACTTTGGCCACTAAGCCTTGTTTGCATTGCTTTAACAGCAGTCAGAGATACTTTACAGCAGCTTCATGCACATACGAACCATAAGACTGTTTCTGTCCCATAGACTTCTATAGGACAGTTTTCTAGTCATGCTGTGTGACCTAGGAAGAAATCACTCTGCAGGGAGGAGGGGGGGGGGGCAAGAAGAGCTGTGACTATCTCCTCTTGTGGCTAGTGGATCCTGTGTTATCTGTTCACACTGGTGTCTCCTTTCAGTTTGACCCTCTTTGTGCTGATAATGAGCAGACTACTGAGAATCTTTATCTATAGGACAGGAAGTGTCACACAGCTATTAGGCTTAGTGGCCAAAGTGAAAACTGCAGGACCTAAGAATTCTTAAAAAATATTGAAAGTGATCTGGAAAATTAAAAAGAACCAACAATTCTTAAAAAATGTGTTTAACATAAAAACGTGAGTTAAACAAGAAGTCATTTTTGATGACGCGTTCCCTTTAAAGTCTCAATACTTGCATTCTCTCATTCGTACCTCTCTTTACTATATCTTCAGTTTATCACACAGATGCAGCAACTGCTTTCTACAGCCCCACAATCACTGCCACTCTTGATTCCGTCCCCCCCCCACCTCACACACAACAGCACCCACCAAATCAACAGACAAATTTAAACACACCTATTTGACAAAAAAAAACTGGAGGCGAGCTTTCAGAGTGGCACGGTCAGTGAAACAAGTACAGGGGGTACACCATTCCCTAATGGGGAAACCTGGCGGTCACTAACTATGCAGACAGGTAAGTATATTGGTGTTAACAAGGCAGCACCCGAGTCTCCACAGTCCTGGGGAAGTCGGTGTTGTCACCGAATAATCTACAAAAGAAGGAGTAGCCCAAATTGATCAAGCACTGCCAGCACCAAAGCAATGATTTCGTGTTTATTTCCTTCTTCTCTTACCATTTCATAGGTCTGCATGGCTAACTGCACTTTATCATCACTGAACTCCTTGCACTTGCTATAAGCATTCTGGATAAGCTGTAGATGTTGTACTCTCTGTTCTGGGGTCAGATCCCGCACTTTGGCGATGTACTCACTGGCCAATGCATCAATCTCTTTCTTTTTATCTGTAATTATAAATATGAAGCAGGTAAAAACATCTGTAAATCACGACTAAAGTGTAAATTACACGGTAACATTCATCAAGTCAGCAGCTTATGTTGTTGCATTGATTCAAGGGGCAGTCAAGTGACATTCTCAAAATGACTTGCCTGAGGGTCTTTTTTCCCCACGTCACTGTGATATCTGAGTTAATTAGTGCATTTCTGGCTCTATGTGGCCTCAATTCTCAGACGTTTAACAGCAGCATTTCCTGTTTGGCTGTCAATTCCCTTTGTCCTTTAAAACCACAAGCCCCAAGACCCTTTGATGTGCTTCGTCTATCTTCCTCTTTCCTAACTTCAGTCTCAATATGTCTTTTTCTCTCACCATCTCCTCTCTCCTGTTGAAGCCTTTGGGAGGTAAGGACAAAGGGTGCGTCTTCAAAAGGTCACCCTGAAAAACAGCCACACCCCTTTGTCCAACTGATCTCCTGGGCTGATACAGAGTGGTTTGTGTAGAAAGATAATGTGGAACATATATTTTCTCTAAATAATCCCTTTATTCCATAGTTGGTTGTCAAAGGGCTACAAAAAGTGTTTCATAGGTAACTTACATGTAGGCCTATAATGCCTTCCAATTATTAGGGTATGTTCACACAGCTTATTTTGGGGCGCATTTCGCCATGTATTTCGTGGCGTAGTGCGCCCCATAATTATGGTAATCCACAGTTCTCATAGAGAACTATGGATTTCGCCTCTTCTCCCCGCTAGTACAATACGATCGTATTGTACGTGCGGGGAGATATGTGACATGTCAATTATTTGCACCGCGAGTAATGCATCTATATGGAGCCGCGCCACGGGAGTACGTGTGTATTAGCGCAAGCTCCCAAAACACACGATGTACTGCGATGCGTACTGTACATGCCCCAATACATTGTGTGAACATACCCTTAGTGTCTACATGTTCAACGTGCTTCTATGCTTCACAACATAAAGGACCAAGTAAAATTTTATTTCTGTGTTTGTTTGAAGAAGCACAGGCAGTTTTTCTACATTTCTAGGGTTTTAAAAAAAAACAAAAAAAAAAAAAATTTTTTTAAAAAGTAAACAAAAAAAACAATAAAAAAACCCCACTAATTCTGGTGTACTCAAAATCTCAGACTCCTCGAATAAGTTTAAAACAGGTTGTAAACAAGGGACATAAATTTTTTTTTTTTCTTAAAAGGTTAATTTCGGGAAAATTTTAAATTTTCCATCATTTTTTTTACATCAAACTAGAGTTTTTTTTAAAAATAGGGGGAAAAAATAACAAGAACTGGTAAATGGAATCTAAAAACGGGGAACAAAGTTTTCCCTTCTCAATTTTCCCCAAGAACCCCCATTTTGTAATACCAATTGCTTTTTCTATTTTTTTTTTTTAAAATTTTGTACACCAAAAATTTTTCCAGAACAAAACAAGAACCCCTACTTGTTCAAAACGGTTTTTTTGGGAAATCCGAAAAACGCATCAGAAAATCGGACCCAAACGAAATCCACCAAGCAGCGCATGTTTTTGGGGTTTGTTTTTTGAGGAAAACGGGAAATCACCCCCTAATTTTAATTAAAAGGCCCCTTTGTTTTGCGTCTTTTTTCCGGACCAAAAAAGCCCTGTTAATTATTGGAAAAAGGGATCGGAAAAAATTCAATAAAGGACGCACATCACATCACTGGTCTGAACCCCAATAGGTTTTTAAAAGCACAGGGGGAAAAAACCCACTGCACATTTTTTAGATGCGTCTAAAGGGACCAAACACACACCCTAAGAACATATGTACACACGGCCCCAAACACCCCTGTGGGGAAAAATACCCTAAAGGCCAAAACTAAAACACCCCGGTTTTTTTTTCCCATGGGATTCAGGGGAGATTCAGAAATTTAGAATCCCGACGAAACCAACGTAAAACCAGGAAAATCAGAACTGTTCTACACGCAACAGATTTTTTTTTTTCTGTCATTTAAAAAAGCCGGGGGGTTTTTTCCCCCCGGGATTTTCCCCAAAAAATTTGCCTTTCAATTCCAAATAGTCAATTTTGGGGGCAGACAAAATATATACAAAAATCGTTTTTTTAAACCGTAGATTGCGCCAAAACCCGCAGTAAAATCCCTTTGGATTTTGGGCCACATTGAAAAGGGGAACCAATAAAAAGTAAATATACCAAACATACCTTTCTTTTTCTTTTGATCATGCCCACTCATAACGGGAAATTTTTTCTTTGGAGCTCACATGGTAAATTTTCTATACCTGCAAAATAACAAACACCAATTAACTTTCTACAACAGGGATTTGGCCTAAGCCCTACTTGAAAAAAGAAAAAAAAAAAAAAACCAACATGTGAATGCGTACTGTGGTGGAGCTATGGGAACCTGGAGCCTGTATAAAACAGCAGATCACTATTCTAAGGGTGCTTTCACACGGTGCGTTTTTTGTGTAGAAAGATATAGCAATTAATACTGTACATTACTGCACAAAAAAACCATTTTTGAAAAAAAGTTTTTAAAAAATGCAAAAAAAAACGCACCTTGGAAAGCACCCTAACTCGAAATGAACCCAAATTTTGAAAGAAAATCCTCCCCCCTTTTAGGGGGAAGTCCTTTTTTGCCCGCCATAAAAGTGACAACCACCACCACCCATAGGGGGCTAGGTCATCCATTAAAATGATTCCTCCCCTCCCCCCCAAAAAAACCAAAAAACTGAACTCCGTAGTATAATAGACTACTCCATGCCTTTTTCCCTCCCTCAAAACCCCAGCAAGATAGATCCAAGGGTGAGGGAAAACCATGAAAAAAATTTATTTTTTGAAATTTTGGGATTTTCAAAACAACAGGCAAAACGTAGGGAATAAATCGGGACCGACTTACACCCCGCTTTTAAAAGGGGAAATTTATTTCAGCTTCCAAAAAACCAAAAGGTTTTCTAAACTTATTTCAGATAAACCATTTCCACACAGTTTTTTAAAAATACCCCAAAAAAAAACCCCCTTTTAAAAACCCCCTTTTATTATTGGCAAAAATCAGCTAACATTTTAAAAAATTTTCTTTATTTTTGGTAAAAACCACTTATTAAACCGTTTGGAAAAATTAAAAAAATGTGTTTTATAAAGAATATAATGTTTTAAAGCAACTTCCACTAGGTTTAATTTGTTCCACTGCAGTGACGGGACTTTTTTGTTTTTTTCATTCAAAAAATTTCCCCCATGTCCATTCTTAAAGGGGGTTTTAAAAAATTCAAACAGTTTTTGGCGGTTTTTTTGGGATTTTCATTTTCCGGGTTTCCCCAAAATCCATGGGCGTTTTTTTCCCCTCCCACTGGGCCCTTTCTTAAAGGGGTTGTCCCCCCCCTCAAAGATTGGGTTTTAATTTTAAAAAATCTTTAAAAAACAAGCAGCTTTGCAATATATGTTTCATTACCCAAAAGTCCTACGGGTTTTGATAAGGGCCCCGTTAGTATTAAAAACATCCGCTTCCAAATCTCTATAGGCAGCTGACCTGTTTATCCTTTTTCTCAACTGGTTCCCCGTTTGAGGGGGGGGGAAGGGCCTTGGGGTCTGTTTGGGGATGGGGCCCGGGTTTAAACCCCGTGGGGCCTTTCTTTTTCCTGCTCTCTAACAGAAAAGAAGTGACAGCATGACCCTTTTTTGTTCTAAAATCATGATGTGTCTTTTGAGCTGTTTAAATATCCCAAAAACTATAAAAAAATCAGGGGCTTGTGAAAGGGGTTTATGCCCCTGTGTGTGAAAACATCCCTGATATAAAAAAAAACTTTTACAGCTGGGCCCCGTTTCCCTTTTTTGACATGGTCCCTTTTTTTTGCGGGGGATTGTGCCCGGAATTTTTTATGCTAAAACAGGGGTAAAAAGGAACACTTTTTTCCCCCCTGTCGGGTTTAAAACTCAAAGAACAGCTCTCCCCCTGTCCCCCTGACTGTGGAGACTAGCAGCAAGAGCTTTCAGCATACCTAGGCAGGCACACAAAAGGGTTAACCCTGGCAGCAAACCCCCCTCGCGCCCCCCTCCCCCCCCCTTTCCTATAAAGTTATGGGGGAAAAGCTTTCTGATGGGCTGAGGGGGGAGAGGGGGCAGACAAAAACGCCCCTCATTCAACGCCAGGCTCAAAAAACTTGGCGAAAAACTTGTAATGAAAACAACTCCTTTAACGGAAAGGTATGAAAATCACCCCCTTCACGTTTTATTGGGTCGCTCCCGATCGTGTCCCCCCCCCCCCTTTTTCTGTCTGAGTCCACAGTCACGTGTCGTTCCCCTTTCCCATGCAGTCCCTTTTTTTGAAAAAGCGTTTTTCCCTAAACCCCACCCTGCAATTTGTTTAGACAGTCTTTATTAACTCAAAACACCGATCTCTTTTCCCTCCCACTGGAAGGGTTTTTTACAGTTGAATCCGTCCCTTTTATGGACTTCCCCCACGCAGCACAGATCTGTCTCCATTCTATTTTTAAACCCAGGACAAATTTTTGGCACCGGGCCCAATTCTGCGTTTTCCCCGAAGTAGAAGCACTGGAGTTTTCGTGGGGCTGCTGACTGAGTTTAAATTTTTGCTGTCCCCTTTTTTAGTTTGGGGAGGCAGGAATGAACCACCCCCCGAATAGGACCAGGGGCCAAAAAAGAATGTTTAAAATTTGCCCAGCCCAATTTACCAAAAGAAATTTAAAAAAAGGGGGAAAACCAACCCCCCACGGGGAAAAAGATTAAAACAAAACGAAATAAAGGGTCCTTGAAAACAAGACAGCTTTTCTAATGACATCCAATTGGGAAAGGGTTTTTTTTTTTTTTCACGGGCCCCCCTTTTTCTAAACCAAATTTTAAAAAAAATTATACAACCCCCCTTTTTAAAAAAGGGGAAATTTCCTCACTAGGGATTTTTCACTGGCTCACAGGCAATTTGCTCTCACTCTGTCTACTCAGGTTTTTGGGGTGGTTTTTTTAAAAAACCCCGTGATCAGCAAAAAACAAAATTGTATGGAGAAAAGCACCATTACTGACCCGTGCAGGGGCTTGTTTTCTCGGGAAAAAGAATTTTAAGATAAAGTCAAAGCATTTTTCAGTCCTACAGCCCTTGTACCTTTGTTTTACTGAAACTTAAATTTTTGTTTTAAAATTTTTTAATTCACTCAGAACTCAATCCCGTCAGGTTTTCCCTCCGTCTGTGGGGGGGACCTCACCCCTGCCCCTCACTAATCAGACAAAAACAACCCTTCAGGTATGCGGGGCAAGCATATAAACCCCCGGGGGCTTTAGAGAGCTGATAAAATTTTCCCCCTTTTCTCCCTGACTAAAGGGAAAATCCCAAATTTACCAATGGGATTTAAAAAAAGTTTTTTTATTTAAAATTCCCTTTATGCTTAAACAAAACCCTTTGTTTTGTCAAAAACTTCCTTTAAAAGGGATTTCTCATCTCAGACAAAGCTGACACAATTTAAAAAGGAAAAACCCTAAATCTTTTAAGGGCCCCGAGCAAGGGGGCAAATTTTCCTCACCCCTTAAAAAGGGGGTTTTCTCGCCCACAAAGATTGGGTTTTTTTTTTTAAAAAAAAAAAAATTTAAAAAATCTTTAAAAAACAAGCAGCTTTTTCAATATAATTTTTCATTAAAAAATTCCTAAATGATTTTGAGCTAGCCCTTTTTCATAGGAAATGCCCCCACTTCTCAAAATTTTTATATCAGCCGACCTGTTTGATTCCTTTTTCTTTCTGGGTTCAGGGGCTGAATGACCAAAAACCCCTTTTAACCCGGTCGAGCAGAGAGTCCCCCCCGCACAGAAAGCTTCCTGTAGTGGAAAGGGGGGAGGGGGGAGTACTCTGGCTTCTATGTCCGTGCTGCCCGGATTAACCCTGTGGTTTCCTGCTTCCCTCCTGCTTTTCTACACAGATTGAAACAGGGGATTAGGCTGAACAATAGATGTGCAGCAGTGAAACCCCGTTTTTTACTAAATCAAGATGTCTTGGGGGCGAAACTAAATAAAACTTACCCGATTGTGCTGTTTTTAAGGGAGTTTCTAGGGGCCCCCAAACCGAGTAACACTTGCAGCTTCCCCGCCTCGTTCGAAGGGTTTTTTTTTGTTGTTTTTCTGGGAGGAGGGGGAAAAATTTTAAACCCAAGCAGAGGGTATAGGGAACACTTTGGGACCCCCCTGTTCCCATGCAATTAAAAAAAAGACCTCTCCCAGGCAAAAGGGACACACAGGGTTTAAATCAAAACAGCAATCCCGGGGATAGCTGCCTGTTTTTCCCGAGAGAGGGGGGGAAAGGGGGGGGGGGGGAAAGGCAGGGGAAGAAACACGCCCCTCAATTCAACCCCTTTTACAGACAGAGGCTGAAAACTATTAATTAGACAACCTTTTTTTTTTTTAATTTGTCCAAACAAAAGCTTAGCTGGGACCCCACTGATTTTTAATTTGGGCATTTCCCAAAGGGGGACCTGCACCATCAGATATTTTTTTTGGGGGGTTAAAAACCCCTCATTTTAAACCTTTAAAAAATGAGGAAAAAATATCCTTTTAAAAATTCCAAACTAAATCACCAAGTGGAAAATTTTTGGGGAAGTTTTAAAAAAAACATCCCACACTATAAGGGACCATGCAAACCCGGCACATTTAAAAGCATAAGGAAAAACCCTGAAAAGGAATCCATTCCCCCCTTTAAACCCCTTTTTTAAAATTTTTGTACTATATTTTCCATTAAACATATTTTTTTCAGGCCTAAAAACCAAAAAAAAAATTCCAAACCACAAATTTTTTTTAACGGGCCTACCCCAAAGGGATAAATTTTCCCTCCCTTATAAAAAATTGGGGGGGGAAAACCAAAGGGGGTGGTTTACTTTAAAAGTAAAAGGGTTGGTTTTTAAAAAAAAAAAGGGCAAACCCTTTGTTGGCCCAAAAAAAAACACAAAATGCCCCCCCCTTTGGCCCCCCAAAAAGAATTTCCCCGGGGGGCCCCTTGAAAAAAAACTTTTTTTTTTTCAAAACCTTTTGGGGGCACCTTTTTCCCCGGGGCTTTCCCCCCAAACCCGAAATTTTTTAAAAAAATTTTAATTTTTTTTGAATAATCAAAAATGGACACAATTGGGGAAGTGGAAAAAGAAATTTTATTGGATATTTTAAAACTTTTTAAAAAAAAAAAAAACTGGTTGGGGGGCCCTTTCAATATTAATTTGGCTCCCTTAAAATTAATACCTTTTTTGAGCCACCTTTTGGTGCGAAATTAACAGCGCAAAAACACTGGGGTATTCTCCATCAGTTTTTACATTGGAGAGACAGAAATTCTTGCCCCTTTCTTCCTTGCGCACACTAGAGCCAGTGAAATTGGAAAGAGCGGTTAACAGCTTTGGGGCTCATGGGTTGGATGGAGAGCGTTTTGTTTAACCACGGAGCCATTGAGGGTTGGGGGGGAAAGCGTTTGTAGCCAGCCCGGGAGCTCAGTGAGGTTGGATTGGGAGCGTTTTGTTAACAGCTGGAGCCGGAGGTTTGGGTGGAGACGTTTTTGAACAGCAGGACTCATTTAGGTTGGTTTAAGGGGCGTTTTTTGAAAAGCTTGGGGCCATGAGGGGTTTTGGGTTTAAGACGTTTAGAACAGCTGGAGCTCATTGGGGTTGGAAAGAAAGCGTTTGTGAACACTGGAGCTCAGTAGGTTGGAAAGGAGACGTTTGTGAAACTGGATCTAGGAGAAGGGTTTGGGGGGGAAAAGGGGTTTGTGAGCAGCGGGGCTCAGGAGGAAAGGGTTTTGGAAGGTTTTGGAACAGACTGGGAGTCATTTAGGTTTGGGAAAGGAGGGGCGTTTGTGAACACTGGAAACCAGTGAGGTTTTATTGGGGAGCGTTTGGGGAACAGCTTGGGGCCAGTTAGTTTGGGGGGGAGCGTTTGTGAACAGCTTTGGGCCCCGTGAGGGTTGGGTGGAGCGTTTGTTAACAAATGGAGCTCAGTTTAGGGTTGGGCGGAGGGGGGTTTTGGGAACAGCGGACCAGTGAGGGGTTGGGAAAAGGAGACGTTTTTGAACAAACCCGGGGCTCAATGAGGGGGGCGGGGAAACGTTTTTTTAACACTTTCCCCATGGGGGTTGGAATTTGGGGACGTTTTTTGAACACTTTTGGGGCTCAGTTTAAAATTTTGGGTGAAACAAAAAGTGAACAGCATTTTTTAGCTCTTTTCCAAAAGATTCTCGATTGGGTTCAGGGCTGGACTTTTAATTGGCCAATCTAAACCACCCGGAAACTTTATTTTGGAAACCCTTTCCATTGTAGTTTGGCTTTTAATTTTGGGATCAAATTTTCTTGTTGGGAAAAAAAAAACCCCCGCCCCTTCCCAAAAGGTTTTTTTTCCAGACGCCAACAGGGTTTTTTGTTTTCCCGAAAGGTCCTTATTTGGCCCATTTCCCTCCCTTTCCCGTCCCAAATTTAAAAACCCTCCTTCCCCGTCCCTGCGAAAAAAGCCCCAAAACCTTTAGCGCCCCCACCAAGTGATGGGCAGGGGGATGGTGTTGTTCATGGGGATGAGCCTGTGTTTTTTTTTACTCCCAAAAAAATTGTTTGGGGCATTGGGGGCCAAAAAGTTTGGGTTTTGGTTTCATCTAACAAGCCCCTTCTTTTCCCCATGAATTTTTGTCCCCCCCAGGGGGCTTGGTTTAAACTTTACCAAAGAGACTTTTTTATGGGTATCTTTTTGGAAATTTTGGGTTTCTTGGGCCCCTTTTTTCCTAATGGGCCCAATTTTTGGCAGTGTAACACGGGGTTTTTTTCCTATGGACAAACCCCACCCCCCTCCCCGTTAAAATCCTGCGTTTTACCAAGTTTATCATTGGGGGCCCTTGGGGTGCATCTCTGGTCAGGGCTTCCTCCCTTTTTTGAGGTTGAAAGTTTAGAGGGGGCGACCCGGTCTTGGTAGATTTTTCAGTGGTTCCCGAAACCCCTTCCATTTTAATAAAATCCCCTTGCACAGTGGGCCCTTTTGGGTTTTTTTAAAGTTTGGGGGGAAACCTTTTTGTATCCAAAATCCCCCCCTAAACTTTTCCCCCAACAGTATCACAGGGCCTGCCTTTTTGGTTTTTTTTGGGCTTCATGATGCTCTTTTGCGCTTTGAACAGAACCCGAACATCACCGAGCAGGGGGGATTTTTAAAGGGGACTTGCCTTTCACCAGGGGAATTTTTATTTAAATTAACCCTAAATCAAAAGGGCAACATTGGACCTTCAGGGTTCCACTGAACTTCTTGGGGTTTATTTGCTTTCACCCGAAAGTTAAATGGGGCCAATAATTTTTCCCCCGGGCCCCCCCTTTTTATTTTTCTATTTTTTTTTTTTTTTAACCGAAATTTTAAATTTTTCCAATAAAATTTCGTTTTCCCCTTTCAAATTGTGTCCCACTTGTTGAATTTTTCACAAAAAAAAAAATTTTAAAAACTTTAAAGTTTGAAGGGCCGAAATGTGGGAAAAAAGGTTTAAAATTCAAGGGGGGCCGGGAATTTCTTTCACAAGGAAACTTGTAAAATTGGGAAGCTACCCCCCCCCCCCCATTTTTTTAGCCCTTTAGTGTAATGAATTTTAAATTTTTTCCTTATGTTTTTGTTTTAAAAAACACCCTTTAAAAATTTTCATGCCCTCTCACTAAAAAAGGGTTTTTTATTATGTTAAAGGGTCCTTTCAAAACCTTTCCCTTAAAAATGTCCTACCTTTTCCTAGAAACCCCTCTTGGGATGGGCTTTCCCTCGCTTCCCAAGATTTTTTTTTCCCATTTGCACGACCTGTTCTCTCCCCCTTGGGTTTTGGCTTTCCTTCGCTGGTCCCTATAGCTACAGACCTGTCCGATGTCTTCTGATATGATTTCAGTGCTGGTCGCTATAGCTACAGACCTGTTCCCTCAGCACTAAATGCAGGCCAAGTATGTAGCCACAGTAAAGCACAGCACCCTAATTCCACAATTAAACCGAAAGAAATCAGGTCTAGGTAAGAAGAATTGATGTGAGTAGACAAACCCCTATTAAATAGTAACACATCTTCCAATCCATAGCGACTGAGATCTCCAGACAATTAAGTATTTTATTATAATTTGTTACAATTGCTGAAATCAAAAACTCGACTAAGAGAAGAATTAATGAAACAATCCAACAATTTAGTGGTCCAATATCACACCACAGTTGTGAACATCTATTGTAACCACATTGGACCCAGACAAAATCTCCAGATTAATTTATACAGTCTGTTTCCAGGATGTGGAGGAAAACGAGAGTATACCGGCAGGAACACGTCCCGCTAAGGTTACGTCAACAGTACAGACAATAGATAAATGAGTAAATTTACTAGTGGGGGGTCTGTCGTTGATAACCGCGGGTGTGAATAAGTAGGACTGGTCGCCCCACCGGGCACCACCCGGCCCTGGGGGCAGAACACGTCGACTCGGTTCCCACGGGCCACTCGAGCCGGGGCAGAACTAAGTAGAGACTGGATCGCAACACGGTCCACACCAGAGCCGGGTTCAGAACTGTGACTGTGGTCGCTACGGGCCACCGACCGGGGGCAGACAAGTGACTGGACCGCACGGGCCAACGCACTCTGAGGCAGAAACTTGTGACTCGACGCCCAACGGACCACCAACGAGCCAGGCAGCAACTGTGAACAATCCGTGCTCCACTGGCCGGTCCAACCGCGAACCGGAGGCCCAGAACTGTGACTGGTCGCCACGGGCCACCGAGCCGGGGGCAGAACTGTGACTGGTCGCCACGGGCCACCGAGCCGGAGCAGAAACTCTGCTGACTCGGCTCACCCGGCCCAACGAGCCGGACGGTCGCAGAACTGTGACTGGACGACCCCACGGCCGACGAGGCCAGACTGCAGTTAACTGTGACTGTTCGCCCCGTCCAACAGCCCGCGATGCAGAACTGTGACAATGACCGACTCACGGGCTCAACGAGCCCGGAGGCGCAGAACTGATGACTCGTGACGCCAACGGAGCCCAAACGATCCTTTTCAGAACTTGTAGATGGTCCCACGCAACGGGCCAACGAGCCGGAGGCAGAACTGTGACTGGTCGCGCCGCACCCACGGTCCAAACCTAGCCGAGGCAGAACTAGATAACTCGTACTCGCCCACCGATTGCCCAACACGAGCCGGAGGCAGAACTTGACAGGCTCGGCACACGGCCAAGCGAGCCCGGATTTCAGAACAGTGACTGTCACTATGAGGTCAACACAAGCTGAAGGCAGAATTGTGAGTGGTCGCAAGAGGTGACAAAGATAGACCAATTACAATCTAAAGTCTCACCAGCGAAGTAAAGCCTTTACACACACTCCAAGAGCAAATGTTGAAAAAAGCGACATCCAAGTGTTTCAAACATGGAGGAGCCAAAGAAAAACACATAGCAGTGCTTGTCTCAATGTACACACATTCGGAGACATCTCCACAGAGGCTACAGGTTGCCTACCGATACCACACACAACTAAATATACACGCACAGTTACGCTTCCTTTCATCCCACACGGATCATAGACGCAGCTATCACTCACAAAATTGCCGCACATTTCCAATAAGTTATTCTTTCCGTTCAACATAAATTACGTAAGCACTCCTACGTCATCACGTACAACTGCATGAAAGGAGAGTGACGCACTTTTAATAACACGCTCGAGGGCTTCTTATTCTAAACCCCCCCCGCGTCAGGCAATAACACCTCCGTCTACCCGGCCTTTTTATCCCCACCGTCCCGAACTCTCACTGCTCTCCATGGTAGTTTTTCGATGTACAACCGCATTCGCCATGGAGACGCAAAGTGCGAGCGTTTCTATTCTCAAGATCTTCAAGCCCCAGCTCAGTACGACTCGCTGGAGTTTAACTCATGACCGTGCGTTTCCAGGCGCGCGGCGGGCTTGGCATACCTGCTTGATTAATATTCATAAGGCTGAACTGGCCGTGCTCTAGCCGAGACATGGACGAGTCTTCTCAGTGACTCCTGCCAACCGTATTAGGCCTCCGAGCTATTGCTGATTGGTGCGTTTCTCAGGAGTGGACATTTCTATATGCAGATCGTGTTCTGCTGCTCGGGGGGTTACAGCTTGTGGTAACTCTTTGGTGAGAGCGCGGATGACCACGCCCCTTCTGTGGATTGGAGCGCGACAACTAGGATGATTGTGATTGGCTCTAGAGTGAGCCCGGGAATTCTGACGCAGAGACTAAGATTCCTAGCCCTGACATTTCGCGTTAGTTATCAGGAAAATGCCGCTGGCGTAGAATAACGCAGCGCTCCATGATTTGTTCAAGAAGGCGGGCTGAAAAGGGTCTGGCAAGATCTCACCCAGGCCCCTGAACTGGTGAGGCTATCTGAGAAAGCAAAGGCCTACCAGAGCCTGAGGCACTGCGCCTTCTTTCCAGGTGAGCGGCACTCACAGGAGGCAAGGTAATGGGCTCGTATCTCTGTCGGCCTCGAGCCCAAATGTGGGTTTCTCCATGTACCGTCGTAAAGACTATGGCCATTACAGAATGAAGAGGCCTGGTGACTCTGAGGCGCCCCTGTTCTCTGCTGCCTGCAGAGTCGTTTCTGCAGCCATGGAGTTACAGGTGTCAGTGTATGAGCTGAGCGCTATCCCACGTGAAAAGTATCCATTTTCAACATCAGGGTATAGAGCGCCCCACAACACTCTCCTGTCCTAGGGCCACATTATGTTGTACTTCCCCCTGGGGCCACAGTATATCTTAGAGGGATATTCCCTATCTGGACTGGAGTTGTAAATGCTCCAAATGGGGTTCACTTTAGGGACTGTCAGAAATCAGAATGGGGTCCCCTGCCCGGTGCTCCAGAAAGAGGATAGGAGGTGCCTATCTCCATTGGAGATTACAGAACTAGAGAGCACAGCACACATATGGCCCCCTCTCCAACCCCTCACCTTCTTAGCAGGAGTCTCCATCCGTCTCACGAACACATTTAAGCTTGTGGATCGCCCATGTTTGTGTCAATCAATGAAATACCAGAGATAATACACATAACCGTTTCTACTTGATTGCGTTTCATTAAGCGTGCGCAGCGGAGGCCTGGAGTACACTGCCATCTTTACAGTCCTCACCATTAGAGTATGTTCACATGATGTATTTGTGGGGTGTACTTCAGGCACATTCGTCTAGCCTAAATACCACGGGCTTTGTAGATCGGAACCAAGCAACGAAGCCACCGACTCCTCAATTTCCCAAACCCGCCTCCGACTCCTGACTCCCTCATCACAACGGCGCAACTGTGTATTAAGTTATAACATTAACTGTAGTAAAATGGTAACATCAGGCTGATTATATCACCTAAACTTACAATAACCAAAGCTATTATAAAAGAGTAGAACAGACTACGACAGTCCAAACCAGGTGTACAATCGTTTTCTGAACTTTTTAAACACTTGTGATACGAGTTGAAGAAAAGCTGTATGTTGACTATCCAAGTCTAGTCTGCACCGAACTTGGGGAATGTGTCTAGAAGCGACCTGGATCCAGAATTAGTCCAATATGCTCTGAATCTGATCATTAGCCCAGAAAGGATACAAGCATATTCTGAAAAAAAACCAAAGTGGATTTCCTTCCCAAATAACTAACAACAATAATAAAAACTTAACATTTTGATTTTAGACAAACTATCAAACTTAAAGCCAGAACTAACATCACTTGCAAGGTCAAAATTTTGTAAAACTTATGTCAAGTAGGATACTGTATATAAAATTACAGTAGCCTCATGCACAAAGCTGTATCTTGGATGGTGAGAATACGGAGCCTGAAAGAAGCCACAAAGTTCACAACCATTGTTTTACCCTTTTGCCTTCAAGTGTCCAAAATATATTTAATTGGACATGACTTTATCGGACACAAAAAAATGAAAACATATGCAAAACACTGCAGGAACATTTGCTTCGAAGTCTCTCGAATTTAGTTACTAGTGAGCGAATAGTATTGCCTCCATCAGAACTTCGCATATCATGACCCCACTCATACATCGGATCTCATTTATTTCAGCGCCTAGAGAACTGGCCCATCTCCCTAACACTAACGTATGGAGTTGGGGGCAAAGCGGACAGAACACAGGGGCAAACATCTCTAAACAATGCGCGTCGGCGCGGTATAAAGGAATTTTGAGCCCGTCCACCACAGTCAGTTTCTGATGAATGCGGTTTAGTACATCTATCCACATCTTTGAAACGACAAGTGGAAACATTTTGCAGCTGAAACATCCTGTCTTTCCAGTGCGTGAATCGGGATCTTTCCCTGGCGTCAGCGCTTGCCTGCTCCATGTCATCACATACCACTCCTCAAGTGATAAAGACCATGAAGATACTAGGGAGCAAGTAGCACTGTGCCCAGACCCAACTCCTCTCTTTGCACTATTTGAGCGGCATCAGAACTAAACTGGCTGGACCAACTTCTTATTATAAAATTTTGGAGTCCGCGAGCCGACCATTTTCCTATTGACGACTACCATACTCCGACTCCACCACAGCCACCTGCTCCAACCTTCAAACGACATTTAAGTTTCACTTTGTGGATCGGAGCCCATGTTGTAGTCCAACGCACATTAAATCCACGAGATAATGCAACAACTGTTCTTACTTGATATTTCATAAAGATTTGAGGACACAGTGACGCTGGATTTACACTCGTCCTAGCTATACAGATCTCAACTTACGTTAACCTCACCATTAGTGTACGGTTCACATGACCGTATTTGTGGGTGTACTTCAGGCACATTCGCGCCTAAATACCGTAAAATTGTAGCACTTGGTTGAGATGTTCTTTCCCTCTGATGCACCAGTAATTGACAACCAATGGAAAGTAATAGAAGACCGGGCCTTCAAGACTGTATTAAAAGAACGGGCTAAACACGCATACTTTTTAACAGCAAGGTGAATTCGGCACACCACATTCATATTCCAGGTACAAGTGACCAGTCAATAAACCAACCCGTGCTAACACTCCTCACTCATTAGCGGCATTTCCTCCAGCTGCTCGGGTTTTCAGCCTTGTTTTTCAAGGCGGTTTGGCGGTTTGCATTACCGCCGATAAAAAACCGGTCACGACAATGAGCACAATTGGACTTCTATGGAAAACTCGAGCTGCAGTCCCCCCAGCACAGGCTTATCCGTCGGCCAAAGTTGGCTTTTTCCGCGACCGCAAAACATTCTACAAAGTCACCATCTTCCGTCCGGTCTTTTCGGACGGAATCTTGGACTTGTGAAGTGAAGGCTTATCTCTTCTCATCCGGGGAGGCACAGAAACATGACATAATACCGGTGGGCTAAATCAGATCGGTATTTGTCCTCTGCCGTGGGAACGCACCCTTAGGGTGTTCCCACAGCGGGTTCTTGGTGCCAAGAACGCACTTGTTTCCTCGTTGGAATTCTGCCCACAAGGAAACAACCTGGACTCCCCGAGGTAGATTTCTGCCTCAGGAAATTCTTTTATTGGCAGATGACACACGCCAATAATCCAACTACCATGTGGAACCGCTACCCTAACAGCTGCTACCCGCCACAGGTAAGAAATCTGTCAGCAGAGAGCATTTACTTCCTGAAGTATGAGGCGACAGATCCCAACATTCTTCCGTGTCCTGATATATGGATGTGCAGAGTGAGCGATTGGGGGCCGCTGTTGATCACATCCTGCTACAAGCTGCTTGTTGTCTAGAAGCAGCTTCTTCTGAAGTAACAGTGATAAAAAGGACCCCGATGGATACTGTAGCAGCCACATAGAGAAGTATAGAGCAAACGTAGTTCTTATTCCTACATTTTCTCACTTGTCTGGTTTATGCTTTATGTGCTGGTCACAGAAACGTGGCAGACACGGAGTACCATAAGGCAGCCTGTACAAAGTGGTCCCAATTCTGGGGAGCCCCTAATGGCTGGGTTCACACTTCTCTAATTCCCCGGGGACAGACACGGTTAACCAACTGCTTTTGTCTGGTTTTTCTGAGTGGCTAGCGCCATCTATATACTTCTCCATTGTAGTCTTACATAAGCAGAAACAACTTGGTTTGTTGCGGACCCTAAATCTGCGGCATTGATGACTTTTCTGGCACCATCGTCATCTGCATAACTTAGTGGTGAGCGAACCCATGTAAATATGCACTAACGGGATGGTGCACTGGTTACTTTGATTGTATATTTGATACATTTTGACGAGACGCGAGACAACCAAGCTTCACTAAAAAGAACACATTGCACATCCTGTGTCTCATATGAGTAGTAGGTATCATATTCTAATGCTCACAATCACATTAATATTACCACCACCTGAAACCGTCCCCAGGTCACTTCTCCGCGTCTGGGATCGGAACCTCGCTTTGGTAAGCCCATGCTGGCACTCCAAAATATCACACTTGACACCAGGCTTCTCTTTGAATCTGGCCTTTAACCCAGCACAGAGTACAGGTACAGATTCCCGGTATTTATATAAACATAAGACCTTGGCCGTGTAGCCAATAACTCACACAGAGACCCTCTCCATCTGTGGTTTGTACCTACTGTCAAACACCACAAAATAACTGTATTCTTACTGTATCCGTAACTTGGCTTCCCCTCACAGACTCTTGGAGGCCATAGAGCACTCATCAGCTCCTCTGCTGCTCCACTGCCAGCTAGCAGACCATGCCCCCTGGACACCTGGTGGTCGACACAGAAATGGCACTGAAACGTGGACGGACGCCTCCCAGCCCCAAACCATGACCATTCGTAGAGAAGGACAAAAAACCCAAAGTTACTTTATAGCAGACCCATGCTAGCTACACAAATAAGTATCCTTCTCCCACCTAAACCTTCGAGCATACCCTGCCACGTTGCTCCACTTAGGTCTGCCACATTATATATAATCTCTACTCTCAATGCTTGTATTACCCTTTCGCCTTCCATTATTTGGACATCGCTGATGGCACAAGGGACTGCGTCATTTCCAGCATTATTGTACGGTCTACATAAGTGGTGGACCTTGCTTTTGTATCATGCTTGACAAATAGGCCAACCGTAATCAAAATAGGACTCTATTTGCTCTATTGATTTCTATAGGTCAGACGCGGCTATGTTGCGGTATCTGGCCGGGAACCTTTTTTACATGATATCCTGACAGATACCTGTGTTGTATGTGTGAACCCAGCCTAATTATTTGCCAGTGCTATGATTCGGCCCGGATTTGCTTGCTAATAAGGGGATATTCACACCACTTTTTTTTATTTTTTTTTTATATATACAGTGTTCTGGTAAGTTATTTTGACCCAAAACATGAATCAACACAATTTTCACTGTGTGATTACATTAATGTAAAAACGTATCGCCATTCAGCATGACAGGACAACTGATTTACACAATCATGTCTTTTGTAGGCTAATCTGCGATCTTAGACTTGACATTCAAACTCTTGACTCTTTAATGGCATCACAAAGCCCTATTCTAAAAAACAATAGTCCATTTTTGAGATCCAGACAACTTTATCCAAACACATACCACACTTTGCGTACATGTTTGAATATGTATTGTGCAATACATTTTTAGATTGAAAAACGTGTTGCAAAATGCCGTATGCACATATCCTAAGTGACACATTTACATCTTTGAGAAGCCTATAGTCCCTTGAGCTTCACTTTATAAAAGATATTGGCGTCATTGCGCTGATCCGGGCCGCAAGCATCCCAGGGATCTAGTGTTGCCTTGTTTGGAACTGCTGGTGTAGTGTTCTAATCAGATGCTCGCTGAGAGCTTCTAGTACCATTAGGAACCATGTCCCCACGCACGGTCTTCCGCCCTCGGTTTTTCATCAGCCGTTTTGCGTATTTTCAGACCGCCTGAACAACCCGGCCGATAACTGAGCAACAATTGTGCGCTCAAATGTGAAACCGCTGCAGCATCCCCACTGCACGGGTTTTCCCGCCACGGAATCGGTTTTGTCTCCGCGCAACAACATTTGCAACATGCACACCTCTTCATCCCAGTCCGGTTCTTTACCGCGGACGGAAGATGTGCTCGCTCCAATTGGGAGGGGGGGAAGCGGCTGTTTCTCTTCTCCGCTCATCATTCCAAGAAAATCTGTGGGACGGGCGCAAACACAGGACAAATAACCGTCCGGTATTTGTCCCTGTTGACTTCTCTGTGAAACAGCTCCCTTAGGATAATAGTTCCCCACATTTCGACCCTCCTGCATTTGAATTAACAACTGCGTGTCCAATGTCAGTAATGGAGCCCATAGAGAGTAAATCTTGAGTCACAAACTTGGTGGTCTATTACCACCAGCCACAAGCATTCCGATATATCCACATAATGGTAGTAATTGCTCTACACATATCAGACAACTTCATTCTCCCCTTAGATACCAACTAAAAAATAAGCTATGACTTGGCTTTTCCTCCAATCTTCAGATTGGATGAAAGAAATTGAGTCAGTGTGATATACTCCATGAAGAAAGATAATTGTTCCGCAATTACATACGGACGAGTTATAAGGCGATTGGAAATTATAGATGGCACACTCAACTTTATAAGTTCCCCTTAAAGGGCTTTTCACTCTACCATAGAGAAATAGCTATCTTCAAATTGTAGGTACACAAAATAAAAGACCATTTTCGCAATATAATTGCATTTGCGTTACTCATCTATTTTCCCTAAGGAAAACAATATGTATTTATGACCTCCCTGGCTATTCAGTCCCTCAGTCAACTGACTGTAAACAATTCCTCCCCCTGCGTTTTGCAATGAGATACAGCTGAGCGTGCACACCATCACACAGCGTACACAGGAGCAGTGTCTGTGGTGCTGGCAGTAAAAATCTTCTGGATTTACACTAAAAAAATCAGCGACTGTAAAATAGAGGCTTTTGTTTGACGTCAGACTAAAGCTTCCTTCTGCAAACAGTTTGAGAAGCTCTCTGAGCTTAATCTGATTCTAAATACAGCAACTAAAGCCCTGTGTTAGAATACAAGCATTAGAGCTGTAAGCAAATAATCTAGAGACTTACAACCAGGCGCATGTGATCAGACGTATTTCAGTCATGCATGCAGCCACATCGAACACTGTAGGAGACAACTCCTTTAAAGAAATTGTTTGCCAGAGTTTCAGATGAATTGGTAACAAATCATACCAGAACTTTTCTAGCAAAACTATATGTAACACAATATCAGCAGCACTCTATAACGCCAAAAAACAGTCAAAGGGAATATAGATTTTTTTCAAAATGCATTTCTTCTACTTTAGGATACATGAAATGTGAGGTTTCTTCGGCCTTACAATTTGAGATCCACACAAACTGTTAATAGGCAATCAATCCAGTGACAAATGACCTCATACAGATGGGACCTCCTACACAGCCAGAACCCATTTTACCTCGACTTTGTATTCTTCCCAGTGACTGAATCTCATTCTCAGGGAAGAGAATCCCACCCGCTAACATCCTGCTCTGATTTTTACGAAAACATGAATGTATCCTTAAAGGGGGTTTGTCTTCGCTCAATGATTGGTTTTAATAAAAGATCTATAAAAAACAAGCAGATATTGCAATATAAATTTCATTACAAATGTCCCTACTGTTATAGAGTTAAGTCCCTTGGTAGTAGAGTATGCAATCAGCTCCTCAAATCACATAATTAGCCGACAGACCAGTGTGAGTTACTTCTCTCCACTGGCTGCCAGCGTACCTAGTGACTCATCAACATCTCAATACAGTTCACGAGCAAGCGAGCCGCCCTCTGTATAGAGGCGCACTATGCGTGAGGCCTTCTGTAGGCAGAATGAGGGAGGGCTCTACTCCTGGTGTCTGTGTAGCTGCGCTGCCTGGATTAACCCTGTGTGTGCGCCTGCTCCCTCCTGCTCTCTACACAGATTGAGGAGAGCAGAGGTGAGGCTGATCTGTGGTCAGTACGATGTGACAGCAGTGAAGTGTGTTACTATAATCATGATGTGTCTGTGGAGCTTTGACTTTTAACTAATAGAACAGAATCAGGGGGCATGTGAATGGTTCATATCCCTCCCTGCGCTGCTGTATTAGTGACACATCGTGATTATAGTAACACACTTCACAGCTGCCCTGTGTCTGTTCTGATGGGAGGACAGAACAGTGTTTGTTGTTGCTTGAGATGTCCGTGGAGCTTTGTATGCTAATACAGCAGAGCAGGGGGTATAGGAACACTTACATCACCCCTGCTCTGCTGTAATAGCATACAAATCTCCACAAGCTTCTCTGCACAGTGCAGCTGATTCAGCAGTAAGCAGCAGATCTAGTCGGGCACACACAGGGTTAACCCTGGCAGCAAACCCCCTCACCCTGCTGTATAGAAGTTACTGCAGTCGGAGGAGGAGAGCTGTCTGCTACTCTGGATTTCCATGATCTTGGACGGGCACAGTAAGGTTTATTACGTCTTTCATCCACTCTAGTTAGTGGATGAGGTACAGCTTTCAGCAGGAGGCATAGGGCAGTAAACTCTCATGTAGTTTGAATAGAACACGATCCCAATGCTAAGTCTGAATGACTGAGCGTTAGAATCGGGAGCGAGCACCAGGGTGATGACGTAGGTGCAGGAAGGGGAAGGAGAAGAGGCAGACAGGGAAGCACGCCCCTGAATTAAAAAATCCTATGGTGCCAGACACACTGAGGTAGGCTGAAAACCTATAGTGAGACAACCCCTTTAAGTAGCAGAAATGCATTTTGAAAAAATTACTTATTCCTTTTGACTGCTGTTTTGGCATTTATAGAGTGCTGCTGTTATGTTGTGTTTACACTGTTGCCTCACCCGCATGCACCTATACTAATTACTTTAAAATAGCTTTGGAAGTTCTGATCAGTTTTTGAATTTTAATATTGTATATAAAACTGCTCAGCTCCTCCTGATCCATTACATGTGAGAGGTTCCCTTTAAAGGAACAGTCACATACATTATACCCCCCTTGCTGAGGACAGCACAAACTATTGACAAACATGCTGTTTCTAGAGCGGTGTCCTTTATCCTTTAAGATGCATTTAATGCTCAAATCTGTCAGTTTTCAGCCAGAAAAGAGTCCAGCCTATTTGTGGGTGGATCATGAATTAAACAGGTTCTCAGAGTAGACTGAAAATTGCCAGATATGAGCATTTCATCTGCTGAATCTTACAGAATTAGGGACACAGCACCTGAAACACTTGTCTGTCACTAGCTTGTACTGTCCTTGGCAACGGCGGCATAATCTGTGAATGGTTCCCTTTAATGGTTAGATTGTTAAAGGGGTTTTCTCGCTACAATTATCATATCTGTACGCATGGGGACAATAAAAGTAAGCACTTTTGCAATTGGTTTGCATTACCTAAATCACTTAGTATAGTAGACATAATCTTATCTGTGAGCAGCTGGTTGGGCCACGCCCTCTTCTGTGATTGGCTGACTGATGTCATTCAGCCTTTTTGGACATGCCCCCTGGATGGGACACACTGCTTGTGCTGTGATTGGCTGCCTCTACTCTGTGCTTACTCCCCTCTGAGCTGTGGAAAATGAAAATGAAACGAACTGCCTGTGATGACTGTGTCTGTATAATAAAGGCTGTCTCGGCTCCTTTCTATGCCCCTTCTCCCAGTGATGACTCTATGTAAAGGTTTGGGCAATTACTGAGTCTCTAGCTGCTAGACTCACTCTCCCCTCATAACACAGCCTTATACAGTCTGCTCTACTTCCTGCCTGATAACGGAGGAAGGGTGGGGGCTGTATGCCTTTCTCACATTTGTTTGAACAGTTCAGGCTGTATGTATAACTGCTTACAGAAATGCAGATATTCTGGTTACAAGGAGCTTTTGGAGGGAGGTGACAGCTCTGCAGACAGGAGAACCATTGCAGGAGGTCTGCAGAGCTGTGACATCCTCTCCCTTCCACTGCTCACCCACACTGTTATCTTCAGTGAGGGAAGACCCACCTACTGGCAGGAGAGACACGCCCCTGGATTTGAAGCTGCAACAGATGGAAACAGCTCAAGTCTGCAAAAGCGTGTGATGATATAACCCATTTAATTCCGCTCTGAGAGCAGGATGTAATACAGGGAGAGAAGCTGAGCTCTGGGGTATATAGGTTTTTTATGATTTGGAGCAGAATTTTGAGTAAACAGCAGAGAAAATCCAGTTTGCCCCACCCACATTCAGCGATTGACAGCTTTCCTTATATTAGTGTGGGAGCAAATTGTCAGTCACTGTATGTGGATTGGGTTACCGTACTTTCACTTTCCGTTTTACGATAAACTTGGCTTTTTACTCAGAAATCCTTCAAACTCTACAACTTTATATATCACAGAGCTCAGCTTCTCTCCATCTAGCATATCACACTACATATCACAGAGCTCAGCAACTCTCCTCTATCATATAAACCTATATATCACATAGCTCAGAGTCTCTCCTCTATCATATAACCAGATATATAACAGAGCTCAGCTTCTCTCTATCATATAACCCTATATATCACAGAGTTCAGCTTCTCTCTATCATATAACCCTATATATCACAGAGTTCAGCTTCTCTCCCTCTATCATATAACCAGGGCTGTGGAGTCGGTAAGCCAAAGCTCCAACTCCGACTCCTCAATTTTCCTGATTCCGACTCCCGACTCCCTCATACACGGCGCATGTTTAAGTGATAACTTTACTGTAGTAAAATGGTAACATCAGGTTGTCTATCACCTTATGATACAATAATCAAGCTATTTAGTTAGAACAGACACTGACAAGCAAAATGGTAACAATGTTTTGAACCTTTGACTTTCAGGTCCCATATCTCACCATTCGCTACAGTTTTGAACACGAGACTCCCATCATTTTATAGGGCAACTCCTTACCTATCTTATACATACATTATTTAGTATTTAGCATGCTTAGTTCTGCAGATTCTTGTCATGTAACTGCATTGTTACTGTTTTGCTCCTAAAAAAAAAATTCTAAATTTGGCCTTCAGCACTGCCTGAATCCTTCTTGACCAAAATCTGTTCCCAGGTCTCTTCTACACGTTCCCAATGTTGGTGCAGACTGGACTTGGGTGTGAATACAGCATTTTCTTCAACTCTACCCACAAGTGTTGGAATGGGTTGAGGTCTGGGGACTGTGGAGGCCAATACAGCAACTCTACTTTATTGTCATTGAACCATTCTTGTCCAACCTTGACGTCGCTTCAGGTCGTTTTCCTGCTGGAACACAATGTCGTCCTTTTCATCCCATATACTGGAGTGTATGAAGTAACTCATCTTGTAGGACACCTCACATAGAGCTCAGCATTGAGGTCACCATTGGTCCTGGTCAAGTATCCAACATCTTTGGCTGTGAACCATCCCCATATCCTCAGGCTTCTTCCCCCGAACATGACAGTTCTTCCAGCTTCTCGATCCGTTCGCCCCCTTTTCCCTTGATTCTTCCAAACCCATCTTCCCCCATCAGAGCCCGGTCTATTGACTTTCATCTCATTGCTCCAAATCTCCTGTTTCCAAACTTATATTTTTCATACTTTTCTGTAAATTCTTCCCCTTTTTTCGGGCCATCATTCCAGACCTGTGTAATACGCCCGGTGCTTGCATGGACGTCTGTGATCTCACTCTTATGAAGCCTACGAGCCGCCTCCACTGCTGTGTCTGTCGTGTCAGAACTGATCGACCTTGTGATGAGCAACTTGTGATATTTTGCCTGGCCGTCACCTCTTGGCTTTGGAATGAATGGATGGACTTCATTTCATATTATTCCAGCTGTCATATCCTCACATGATGCAGTTCGGCAATTTTCTTGAGACGCCATCAATGAGCTGGGTGATGCGGTTTCTCTTTTCTTGGGAAACGTTCTTCATGGCTGCTCGAACCAGTGACTTTTTGCTTGGGAATCAGCCTAATAACACACTGAGCTATTAGGGGAAAATGGGGAACAGATCATTTTTTGTAGTTTAAAAAGAAGAAGAAAAAGATTGTCCGACCACCAGGAGCAAAACGGTAAAAATGCAGTTACATGAGAAGAATCTGCTGAACTAAGTAGATGCTAAATAGTTAAAAGTTATGTATGAGCCAAGATGATTGTCTATAAAGTGATGGGAGTCTCGCATGGATGGTGAGGTATGGAGCCTGAAAGTCAAAAGTTCAAACCATTGTTACTCTTTTGCTTGTCAGTATAAAATATATTTATAGGATATAACTTTAGAACACAAAAACTTTAATAAATTGTAAACATGAAGTGAAAATTTTGCTGAAATCTGGTCAATCTGTTTGCTATGGGAGCAGAATCTTTTCCCCTGTGGCAGCGTTTTGCCTGCTTCGTGTTATCAATTACACTCCTCATGTGATAAGGCTGAAGATATGGGAGCAGTAGCACTGGCCAGACCCAATTCCTCTTGCTCTTGTCTCTGCATTGAACTAACTGGACCAACTAATTATATATTTATTTTGGGAGTCGGTCGATTTTTTTTCCGACTCCTGCAAAATGGGCTCCGACTCCACAGCCCTGCATATAACCCTATATATCACAGAGCTCAGCTTCTCTCTTCTATCATATAACCCTATATATCACAGAGCTCAGCTTCTCTCCCTCTATCATATAACCCTATATATCACAGAGCTCAGCTTCTCTCCCTCTATCATATAACCCTATATATCACAGAACTCAGCTCCTCTCCCTCTATCATATAACCCTATATATCACAGAGCTCAGCTCCTCTCCCTCTATCATATAACCCTATATATCACAGGGCTCCTCTCCTCTATCACATTCTGCTCTCAGACAAGGTATCATGAACTACTTGACAGGTTCTCTTTCAGTTGTGTGTCTTAATAATAGAGTCAGTGACTGACCAAAACATAAGTGGTTTTGTTTGCACAACGTAAGTTTTCTTCTGCTAGAAGAAGGAAAGATAAATAATGTTTTTTTCTTTTACAGAGCGAACAACAGAAATTGGTCGCCTTGTTGGCTCCTATCTTGAGAATAAAAGTAACATTGAGGACCATACTGTTCACCTGCTGTTTTCTGCTAACCGCTGGGAACAAGTGTAAGACGGATTAATTTAGTGTTGTGGTAACTTTTTTTTTTTTTTTACAGTCATGAATTTTCAGCATTGAGAATCTTTGAGAATACCCTTGTGGTGTATTTGTCTGTGGTTTTAGATGCGGTTTAGCCGTATCTGCTAATTTCACTGTTTTCATTTGCATATTTACAAATCCACATGAGAAAATACCATGCTATGGATTTCCATAGAAAATAATGGGACATAAAATATCAGCAGGTCAGGACTGTACCTGGATTTTCATCCATCTGTTCCCTTCACCTATGACAGTACCTAGAGATCCCTACCACAAAAGTTGAACACCTCAGGACGGGTTTCCTGTCTTCCAAATGGAGGACTTGGCAGGTTTCCCCACAAAGTTACCTTTAGGCTATGTTCACACGGCTGATTTTGGGACGGATTTCAGTCTGTATTGCGCGCCGTACTGCGAGCAAATACGGCTGAAATCCATCCCTGTCACTACGGTAATCCACAGTTCTCATAGAGAACTATGGATACCGTCTCCACTCCCCGCTCGCGAAATCCGCCGTGCGGGGAGAAAGTGACATGCACATTATCCTGGCGGGATCCGTGCCGTGGATAATGAAAGTCTATGGGGCCAGTGGGCTGTCGGCCACCCCGCCCCCGTACACACGCCGTAATTGCGGGCGAAATCCGTCCTGCAATTACGGCGTGAATCAGCCGTGTGAACCTAGCCTTAAAAGAACTTTTGATGGACATATTGGAGCTGAAGGATCAGCTTCCATTCTATGCGCCCCTGCTGGTCCCCACTTCCGCAACAGCCTTTTATAGGAGCTAACAATTCTGTGCAGTACTCTTTTCTCCATATGTTCATCTTCTGGGATGGCTAACTCCACTTGACTGCATGGTGCAAGCTGAACGGTAACACTGGGTGTCAGAGATTGATGGTTTACTGGCTGTGTATGTATGCATACATAGCAGCCTGTCCTACATCCCTGAAAGGGATAAGGTTGCACTTTCCACATAAATACACTGCATGGATAAATGAGTCCGCTAAACGGTATAAATGTTGTGGTAGTTGTGTGGGTGTTATTTTTATTTTTATTTTTTTAATTGGCAGTTTTGGCAACGAAGAGCAAAAACATAAAACTATAGCATGCTGCCCTTAAATAGGGCAGCATATTAAAGGGTTTTTTTCGCTACAAAGATCATACCTGTAATGATAGTAAAAATAAGCACTTTTGCAATTGGTTTGTATTACCTACATCTCTTAGTATAGCAGCTATTAGCTAATCTGTGTTCTACACCTACAACTGCAGCCTAGGGTCGGGTCATGCCCCTTTTGCTGTAATTGGTTGCCTGATATTTAGTTCAACCCCCTGGATGGGTCACTCCCCCATTTGGTACACGCATTATTGGCTGTCCTGCACTCTGTTCATAATCCCACTTGGGCTGTGTGAAAATGAGTGAAACTGGAACAGCTCTGATGTGAAGGATCTGGGCAATGTTAGATTCACTCCCCTACCCATATAACACACATATAATACACTCTGCTAGACACAATAACAAGATGTCACTTTCTGTAATATTAGGAGGCTGTATGGATAACTGTTTACAGCAATACAGATGTTCTAGTTACATGGAGCTTGCAGAGGTAGATTACAGCTCTCCAGGCATGAGAACTGACCATCACAGGAGGTCTGCAGAGCTGTGATATCCTCTCTCTCCCACTGCTCACACAGAATGAAGAGGACTGGTGAGGGAGCAGGAACAGGGAGGGTGTGTGATGGTGTCAACAGTACTCAGGGAAGACATGCCTACTGGGAGGATAGACACGCCCCTGGATTTGAAGCTGTAAGAGAGAGAAAATGTGAAGCTGCCTGCGAAAGCTTGTACTGAGAAAACCCCTTTAATCTAATAAATTCCATTTATGTGGTATTGCCCTTCCAGTCTAAAGTGCTAAGTTATCAACTTTTTCTTTGCCTCATTAGAAAATTATTTAATGATTATTTTGGTGACCTGTTTTAAGTTGAACTGACCAACCCAGAATCATTAAAATATTTGACCATTTTTCGTCGTCCTAAAGCCTCCACTGGTGACGTTTTCCACTGTTCTTAAAACCTTGTGCAGACCCACAACTTGGATTTTATAAAGTCATATAATTTTGATGAGTATATATTTAAATCATTTTTTCTCCGTGTTTTAATATTTTACAGTCCTCTTATAAAAGAAAAGCTGAGAAGTGGAATCACACTTGTGGTCGATAGATATGCGTTTTCTGGCGTTGCATTTTCAAGTTCAAAAGAGGTAATGTGAAGCTAGGTGGAGTGCAGATGTATATAATGGCAACTAAAACGTTAAAAGGTTGGCCTGTTACTTATCTGAGAGTAGATGTATATCTATAAAATCTCTTACATTTTTTTCTATCAAACTCTAAACATTATTTATTGAATACTCTGCATTAAGTATTAATAAAAGTTTAAGCTGTTCTGGTTTACCTTCACATTTATAAACTTGTATACTGCCTTTTCCCCACGCTTTGTCTATTCATGCCTTTTATACAATATGTCATCGGATGTTGTATACGAAGGAGGAACATCAAGGGCACACAATAAAGGAGACAGAGAATTAGATACCACTGTCAACCTCCATTATGTGCCAGAGAAAGAGAAAACCACACAGAGAGAGGTCTCTGGCCACTACTTAAGCCCAACCTGTGTCTGCGAAACTTGGGGGTGACCAGGGGATACGCTACACCACAACAGCTCATACTTGGCTTTCACTCAGCCAATACTATGAGCATATCCCCCACATGGTCCACACACACACACCACACACACACACTGCCACCACCTTTCAAGCGAGAGTGAAAGGAACTCCAGGCACCTTAAAAAAAAAGGAATCTACGCTACCAGTCGCATGCACAAGTAGTCACTGGAATTTACAGCAGTCTCTTTGGAATAAGTGGGGGGGGGGGGTAATTTGGGTTCAGCCACCAATTGTCAAGTCTCCCCACTTTTTTAAAGGGAACCTGTCACAGATTATGCCCCCTTGCTGAAGACAGCACAAGCGTGTCAGACCTGCTGTTTCCAGCCTGTGTCCCTTATTCTGTAAGATGCAGCAGTTTTTAGAGCTTTTAAACCCCAAAATTTTATTCTGAGGGGTGTTAGCCGCCCACCAAAGGCTACTCCCCCTACAGGTAAAAAAAGACGGGTGTTTTGGGGGGAAAACTGACTCTTTGAAGACTTTTTCTGGCTGAAAACTGCAGCTTTTAGCATTAAATACACAAAAACTACAGCATCTTACAGAATAAGGGCCACAGCGCTGGAAACAGCAGGTCTGTCACTACCTTGTTCTGCCGTCAGCAAGGGGGGCATAATCTATGTGACAGGTTCCCTTTAAAAAGATGAGGCCTGTAATTGCCATCATAGGTCGACCTCAACTATGAGAGACAAAATGAGAAAACAAATCCCGAAAAATCACATTGTCTGATTTGGAAAAACTTATTTGCAAATTATGGTGGAAAATAAGTATTTGGTCAATAACAAAAGTTCATCTTAATACTTTTGTTATACATCCTTTGCTGGCAATGACAGAGGTCAAACGTTTTCTGTAAGTCTTCACAAGGTTGGCACACACTGTTGCTGGTATGTTGGCCCATTCCTCCATGCAGATCTCCTCTAGAGCAGTGATGTTTTGGGGCTGTCTCTGGGCAACACGGACTTTCAACTCCCCCCAAAGGTTTTCTATGTGGTTGAGATCTGGAGACTGGCTAGGCCACTCCAGGACCTTGAAATGCTTCTTGTGAAGCCACTCCTTCATTGCCCTGGTGATGTGCTTGGGATCATTGTCATTCTGAAAGATCCAGCCTCGTTTCATCTTCAATGCCCTTGCTGATGGAAGAAGGTTTGAACTCAAAATCTCACGATACCTGGCCCCATTCATCCTTTCATGTACACGGATCAGTCGTCCTGGTCCCTTTGCAGAGAAACCGCCTCGAGGCATGATATTGCCACCCCCATGCTTCACAGTAGGTATGGTGTTCTTTGGATGCAACTCAGCATTCTCTCTCCTCCAAACACGATGAGTTGTGTTTCTACCAAACAGTTCTACTTTGGTTTCATCTGACCATATGACATTCTCCCAATACTCTTCTGGGTCATCCAAATGTTCTCTAGCAAACTTCAGACGGGCTTGGACATGTACTGGCATAAGCAGGGGGACACGTCTGGCACTGCAGGATCTGAGTCCCTGGCTGTGTAGTGTGTAACTGATGGTAGCCTTTGCTACGTTGGTCCCAGCTCTCTGCAGGTCATTCACTAGGTCCCCCCGTGTGGTTCTGGGATTTTTGCTCACCGTTCTTGTGATCATTTTCTCCCCACGGGGTGAGATCTCACATGGAGTCCCAGATGGAGGGAGATTATCAGTGGTCTTGTATGTCTTCCATTTTCTAATTATTGTTCCCACAGTTGATTTCTTCACACCAAGCTACTTGTCTATTGCAGATTCAATCTTCACAGCCTGGTGAAGGGCTACAATTTTGTTTCTGGTGTCCTTCGACAGCTCTTTGGTCTTCACCATAGTGGAGTTTGGAGTGTGACTGTTTGAGGTTGTGGACATAAGTCTTCTATACTGATAACAAGTTCAAACAGGTGCCATTACTACAGGTAATGAGTGGAGGACAGAGGAGCCTCTTAAGAAGTTACAGGTCTGTGAGAGCCAGAAAACCAAATACTTATTTTTCACCATAATTTGCAAATAAATTCTTTCCAAATCAGACAATGTGATTTTCTGGATTTGTCTCGACAAAATGTTGAGGTCGACCTATGATGTCAATTACAGGCCTCTCTCATCTATTTAAGTGGGAGAACTTGCACAATTGGTGGCTGACTAAATACTTTTTTCCCCACTGTATACAGGGTTCGTTAGAGCAACAAGGCAAAACTTTCAAAGTTTTAAGCTTTAATATGCAGGTACAGTGCTTGGTTACAAAAATTACAATAACAGGCATACAAATTTGTCCAGTAATAAAAAAAAAAAAAAGATAAAATAATGACAAACAGACCTTTCTGGGCTGAGGAACACAGCTGAAAAGAATTGGACAGACCTGTGCTTGGCAACTTGTGGAACAGACCATGGCCTTTTACCCTCAAGGTGTTTAATGGAATCTCCAAAGCCCCCTCACCAGACCCTTCTCCTGCTTAGGTCACGGAGGATTTGACTAATTACTTCCCAGGAACACCAGGACAGTTATAATTTCCAGCTTCGGTCATAACTCCTGCTAGGAGTCTTCTAGCCAGATATCTTGACTTCCAAGTTCTCCAGTATGAAATTAGCAATCCAGGCACACCAAATATGAATGTCAGGCTCATAATTTGTGCCAATTTCCGTTTCTGTGGCTCCCTAAAGCCTAAAATTCTTGCACACGAGAAGGTGTTGTGGCTGGGTTCCTGGGCCATAATCTCCGGAGTTATGAAAAACTTATGAAAAAAATGTAAGATTTGATAGACACATTTTCCATTGTCCTTGTGCCATGTGTTTCAGCTGCCCACATGTTCTTGAGTCTCTGGAGAATTGAAGTCTGGTGTGAGTGTATCTTTCTTCCACCTGTACTAATTAGCACCTTACTGTTAACACAAGGGACTCACTAGGACTGTCCATTCTAAATAGCCCTTAATGTAATTAAGGACAGCAGGAGTTTTATAAATAGACATGAAAAGATATAACATACAGTTTTTATATTCAAAATAGTTAAGCACATTGGAATTTAAAATCTGCTCCCATAGGCTTATTTTTTTCACACCTCCCTCCTTTTTGATGTGGCATGGGAAACTGACTTACAGGTTATTTCCCATGCACATCTATGTGGTCCAGTGGAGACAGCCCTTCTCCCATACAGTTGGGACAATCCTCTAACACCCTGGTGAGACATAAAAACGATTCACCAGTGCCTTGCAGAACAGGATACATCACACAAAACATCTGGTGCCATGCAGATCATGAAACATCATGCAAAACATACGGTGCCCTGCAGATCATGATACATCACACAAAACATCTGGTGCCATGCAGATCACAAAATATTAATGTGTGGATATATAGATAGATATATATCTCTATCTCTAAACAATCAATTAACATCTGGCCCAAAGGCTTAATTTCCTTACACATTAGATTACCTTTGACTGAATTATAGTACAGGCAGTCCCTGGGTTTCGAATGGGATAGGGATTGTAGGTTTGTCCTTAAGTTGAGTTTTGTATGCAAGTTGGAAAAGGTACATTTATTAAAGGTTTCTACAGGAAAGAGAAATTGTATTGGATAGTGCAGGGAAGGGTTTTACATTTCTTTTGCTGTCTGTGCCCCGGTTTAGAAGATTTCACCTCCCTTTGTTTCATGTGCTGCTGTGGCATGCTGGCACTTGTAGTTCTACAGCTGATGGTGCTAGTACAGTACTGTATTCTTCCTTGGAAGGGTGAGGGATTCAGTAAGAACAGACTTGCCGTGCCGGAGCTAACGGCACAATGTCAGAGCGACATATAGGAGAGTTGTTGTGATGACCTGAAGACTGAGGTTCCCGGTGTAAGGCGGGTGGGTGAAATATAAAGAGCTGCTGTGCCGGCTGGAACATGCAGTGGGCTAAGGAAGGCTTGTGACTTAGTGTGTGATGTCAGCACGCTGAGCCACGACCCATAAGTCCCCGTTTGTAACTGGGAGACAGATGAAAATTGTTATTCATAGTGCTTGATAATGAACCACATTCAGACTAATGTTTCAAATGCAAAACTATCACTTAATTAGTGTGTGTCAAATGCTAAGCCTTTTTCTGTGTTCGCTTTCAGAATTTTACCTTGCACTGGTGTAAGCAGCCTGACGTTGGACTTCCAAAGCCAGACCTGGTCTTCTTTTTGAACATAACTCCAGAAGCGGCATCCCAGCGTGGGGACTTTGGAAGTGAACGTTATGAGACCAGCGCTTTCCAGAAGAAGGTGCAGAATCGCTATGCTGAACTTATGGAAGACAAATCTGTTAACTGGAAGGTAAAGGACATGCATCCACATTTTACAACTATATATACAACCAAACCAGCATATACTTTTGTGTGTGTGTATGTGTGTGTGTATATGTGTATATGTGTATGTGTATATATATATATATATATATATATATACACACACACACATTCTAGTGTTATGTCCTTGAACATCTAACACTGATACCATTTTAAGTTGCATCCACAACTTGTAAAATGGGTGCCTGTTCTTGCAGCAGAAAAGCTATGTTTTGACAATGTAATGCATTCCTCTCCTCCCGCTCCATATGTCATGTTGCAGATGTTGGATTACTTTTTGCTGAATTCCACTCATTTCAGCAAAAAGTGTGCATGCAAAACGCATGGTTTCACAGTGCAAACATCTGTATTTTAATTTTTGAGCAGACATCCACAATGGGTGAACATAACCTATAGGCAGGTTACTGTGATTCATAAGGATTAACATTAAAAGGTTATCAAGCCTCATAATCTTTTACAAAGCCCTGACAACAGTATAAAATAATATATCCATTTACCAGTCACCTGCACATACGGGCTGGATAAATAATAGGTACCGACTTTGAGAACCTGCTCTCTATCATGCCAGTGCTTTCCTTGTCCCCCCCACTAGTCTGTTCATCTAACACAAGTAAAGTCTTTGTAACCACTGTAGCCAATTACTGGTAGCAGTGTCAACCTTAGTGGTGACAAGTTTAACACCACCGCAGTTTTCACGTGTTAACATACCGTGTCATCTCTCAATCCCAGAAAAGAGAGGTTGACCTGGGATTAAATTAACCGGCTGCACTTGGCGTTGCATTATACCTGCCATCAAATCTTAAAAGGGGTTAGGGATGAAGCTGGAGCTCCATAACAATATAAATGTAGATCATAAGGGGTAATGTTACTCATTTGGGAGAGGTACCACACGGATTTTAGGACTAGAATGCCTTGGCAGCTCCACTGAAATTTAAAGCTATTCTAAAAGCTGCAGTGCCACCTATTGGATGTAGTGTTCATCAAGTCACATTGGATTTACTGAGCCTTGCAATATGAATAGGATTAACCTTTTACAGGTATATCATAATGTCGGTAAGGATGTATGGAGCTGGCTCGCTTGCTGAGCTGCTTTATGCACAACAGGCTGTTAATGACAGCTGCCGCTAACAGCAGGGATTAAAGTTGCCTCCAATCCCTGCGGATTAACCCTTTAGACATCACGGCTTCTAAATGAATGATCGTGTACTACACATCCAGCTGTTGCTATGGCAGACAGAAGCCTAATGTTATGTAACGCAGGAGGGTGTACAAGCGATCACGCCACTTAGTAGGTGTGAAAATAGTTTCCCCATTGTAGCAATTTTACAAATTAAAAAAAAAAAATACACATAATTACTATTGCTGCTTCCGTAAAAGTCCGATCTATTAAAATACATCATTATTTATCCATCAAAAATTGCTGGAGAGTTTTTGGTCATTACACGACCCCAGAAAATTGGAATCAAAATTGATCAAAAAGTCACCTTTTATCCCACAATGTTACTAAAAAAAAAAAACCTACACTTCTAATTATTTATGCATCACACTCTTCTGATTGCCATAACTTTTTAAATTTTGGGTAAACTGTGTTAGGGATTTTTTTGTGGGACAGGCTGGCGTTTTCACTGGTACCATTTTGGGGTTTATATGATTTTTTTTAAAATCACACTTTATTCCATTTTATGTCTAGCGGGATGAACAAAATCACAACTCTGCTATTTTTTTTTTAACGCTGTTCATTGTATAGGTTAAATAACGTGATTTGTTTTTGTAATGGGGAAAGGGTGGTGTCATGGTTTGACACCTCCCCCCCCCCCCCTTCCCCTCATTGCCATGCCAACCACTGGAACCAAGCAATCTTTTTGCGAGGGTTTTGATGGAGAACAGAGGGATTTCCCTCTGTCACACTCATTAGCTGCTGTGATTGCTATTAACCACGGCAGCTAAAGAGTTAAACCACAGGGAGCCCAGCCGTCAATCTCCGCCAGGCTCCTGCAGGGATCTTGCGGGAACAGCTCCTTTGCCCGCACGATCGCCATGACATATCGATATGTCATGGTGCGTTCTGCCACACTACACCATGACGTACTGGTACATAAAGGTGCACTATGGGGGTTAAAAAATACTAGAATGTAACAAACGCTACATATTTGGTATTGCAGTTATGAATGTTGTGTTATCTGTATTTTGCAGGTCCGGGGAAAAAATTTCAAAAAACCCCCCAAAAAAAATTTAAAATTAAAAAAAAAGGAAAAATTCATGCAACGGGGGAAAAAAATAGTTTGTGGTGGGAAGGGGTTACTAAGGTGAATATAAATATGACTTAATTCGAGCTTACCTCATTGCTTTTTTTTTTTTCATTTCTCTTTGTCAGGTCATTGATGCAGCTCAGAGCATGGAAGATGTTCACAATGCTATAAAACAGCTGAGTGAAACTATCATAAAGGGGAAACCCGGGATCAAACCCCTTGGGAACTGTGGGGGAGGACTGATGGGGGAAAAACGATAACGGGATTCTTATTGCTTAAACACAAGGCATTAAGGGCACTTTAATTGGACAGCTGGTTAGTCACTAAAATGCAGCCAGTTATTCTTTAACATAAAGCCATGTGCAAATTTCACTTCCTTCTGTAAAGTAATCTTAGGGTTGGGGTTTTTAAAATGTTTTTCAAAACTCCATTTTTGATGTTTGTTTGATTTTTTTTCTTCGTTTTTGGGCTTTAATTTTTTATTGATTTCCCCAAAAGTTTTAAAGGGCATAGAAAAGAAAAGGAGATGGTTATTTGAAATAAAAGGCAAATTTTAAAACCACCCCACTTCAGGGGATTAAAAAAAAAAATTTTTAAAAAATTTTCATGAAAATCTGTGAGGAAAAAATGAGTAAGACAACCTTCACAAAATTGCAGTGCTCCCGAAAGAAATGTTCTTTAAAACCCCATTCTTCCCAAAATCTTGCCCGTACTGCGTTCCAGGATGATGACTGTTTAGGCGCTTTTGTCGCTTTATTATCTTTTGAATGCTTTTTGTGATCCACAGTATCTGCTGGTTACTTGGCAGCTTTAAACCGTGTCTGGTACTGTGAAAAAAAAGTAACTAGTGGTACCATGGGGAAGGGCTGTGGAGTCGGCAAGCCAAAGCCCCGACTCTAACCCCTAAATTTCCAACCCCTCCGACTCTGACCCCCCCTCATGGCATTTTAAGTGATAACTTGTTTTAAAAAATTGGTAACTCAGGGTTTATAACCTTAGATAAAATAATCAAGCTTTTTAGGTAGAACGACACTGATAAGAAAAAGGGTAGCATGTTTTGATCTTTGAACAATTTTTGGGGTAGATTTGACAAAAAACTGTATTGTAGTGTGCTTGAATTAAATGAGCCCAGAAGGATTCAGGCGTTTTGAAAACAAAGGGGGGATTTCCCAAATATAACAAAAGAAAAAAATTTACATTTTGATTTTTGGGGAGAAAAAAAGTAACAATGCGTTCATACAAAATTTGCAAACTAAGAAAATGCAAATACTTGCAAGTCAATTTTTGTTAAATAGGTAAGAGGTTTTATATAAAATTACAGTACCCTAGTACAAAGTTGTAGGGATGGGAGAAGGGAGTTGAAAGTCCCCGGTTAAAAACATTGTAATTTTGCTTTCGTTAAAATAGATTTATTGGATATGACTTTAGAACAGAAAAAATTTGTAAATATGCAAAACACTGCAGGAACATTTGTGGAGTCTCTGAATTTGTTCTGAGAAATAGTATTGCCTCTATCAGATCCTGCATTACATGACCTAACATCTGATCTCATTATATCCAGGATAGAGAACGGCCTCTCTACACTAACTTGGGTTGGGGGCACAGCAGTGACCACAGTGGCAACATATCTAACAATGTCAGGGTATAAAGGAATTGCCTCAGCCACAGTCAGTTTTGATGAATGGTTAAACTCTTCTACTTTGAAAACAGGTGAAAAATTTTGCTGAAATCTGTTTGCCATGTGAGTAGACTTTCCCCCTGGGGCAGCGCTTTGCCTGCTTCATATCATCAATTACACTCCTCATGTGATAAGGCGGAAAATATGGGAGCAGTAGCACTGGCCGGACCTAATTCCTCTTGCTCTTGGCACTGCATTGAACTAACTGAACCAACTTATTATATATTTTGGGAGTCGGAGGCGGTGTCACGGTGGCCCTTTCTGCTAACTCCCCAGGAGTCGCACACAATTGAATTAGTGGAAATGCTGCAGGTTCTGAGAAGAGAGGATGGTAGTTGTACTTTTCAGATTTCCCAGGACACACAATTTCTTGGGCTGATGTTAATCCCCTTCACTGCCTGTAGATGTTGTGTGGAATGTGTCCATGGTGTCGGTGCATCGGATAATCAACAAGCAGGAAGACAAGATGGAAGGTATGGAAGCACTATTATTTTACTTCACGAAAGGTGTTAAACCTGGTAGAGCCTTTTTCAGTAAATAAATTTCTTCCTTCTCTGAGTGTGCAGTAAGGATGGTTGACCCCACTTCACGGACACACTGAGTACAACGACTTCTACAGGAGCTATATCCTTATCTCCTGCGGCCAGGGACCGCTTAGTGCAAGGTGTATGGGTTAGGCCGGATTCGTGCTTAAATCCCAACTACCTCTGAAGAGGAAATGTTCTTTACCTTGCTCTTCAGGGATTTCCACCCTAGTGGAGTCTCTTTATCCTCTAGCTGGCAGGACTCCCACCTTTAGGTGCTGCTTGGCTGGTGACCTCCAGGACGAGAAGCAAATATTCTCCTGTGGATGAAGATCCAGGGCCGATTCCCTTTAGATCACGTGCTGGTTATCCCCCTTATCCAATCAGGATAAACATGTTGTGTGAGGTGCATTAGGGAGAAAGAAGCTTAACCCTTGCTGGTACAGGGGCTGACAAAGCACTTTCCTGAAGATACATAACACATTACATATAAATGACCTATAATATATGGTGACAAGAATGCATCCCTGACTCAACCTTACAGACTGCAATACCTGTACTGGGGTATTACACTTTAATACACAGCCAGTTACTGGTTCCTCATAAATAAAGTTCTTACATTCTTTGCAGTAAGTTCAGACTTTGCGCTCCTTCACTCTTGGGCACAAGAAAAGCCTTTTTTGTCCCTGCCACTGGCTTGCTTTCAGTAAACTCTTCTATGTCATTATCATTTTTAGCACTTTGTTCGCTTTAATCAGTCACAGCTTTTTCGTCTTCATATCCCTTTCTGTCCAACAGAGTGTCTTCCTCATCACTTTCTTTAACCTCACTCTCTAGAGCAGCAATTTTCTGTTTCAGTCCTCAGTCTTATCTTTTTTTGGCATATTTGTCTTCTAAAATCAAAAAATAGAATTATTGCCTTATTACACAAACCGTACCATGGGATCATAGTGACCTCGCCGTCCTTTGTGGTTCTATAGCTATAATCTAAAGAGTAACATTGAAAATAGCATGTGCATGATGTCAGTTAAACCTTCATAAGATGCCATAATGGTGTGGAACATGTGTTGACCACACCAATATGCATGGGGTCACATTGACCTCATGGTACCAGAGAAGGCTCCACACAAGAACTTCCCATCTTTGTTCTTTTTTTTATGGTCGTATTTTGGGAGATGAATTGTCTGCGTGTTATAGCTGGCTGACGGTCAGTCACATGGCATGGACTCGCATTGTTAGATTTTTAATCTAGAATATTTATGTGCTAGAAATAACAGGTAAATATTCAATAATATATAATTCAGCAATGAGAATTTATTTTCACTTATATGTTAAAAGTATGTATATAGATTTAATATTCTCATAAATATTGCATCAACTTAAAGGGGTTTTCTTGGAGTTCAAAAAGCTTGTTTGTCTTGACTGGGCATGATCTGCAAATACATAGGAGCCTTAAGACTGGATCAGTCCCATTGACTTCTATAGCTCTGTGACCTGAGAAGAAGTCACTGTGCAGGGAGGAGAGGGGGAGCTGTGACATCTCCTATTGTGACTGGTGGATCCTGTGTACTCTATACACATTGGTGTCTCCTGTAAGGCTATGTCCACACTGCACATGATTACGATCGTATCTCCGGCGCTTTTCGTTTTTTAAAAGCGCTGGAGATACGATCGTCAGTGTGGTGCCATAGACGGCAATAGAAAGACGAGTTGCTGTCTACACAGCTCGTCTTTTCTCTGCCCGTCTTTCGGCAGCGGCGTATTATACAACATGCTGTATAATACGCCGGTGCTTCTCGACGTCTTCCCATTCAATGGGGGGGGGGGGGGCGTCGGGAAAACGAGAAGCGGCCGCGGCTTTTGCACAAAGCGGGACAAAAGCCCCGGGCCTGCATCAGAGAGAGAACGGCCGCTTTAAGGGCCATTTTTTCTCTGATGCAGTGTAGACATAGCCTAAGTGTAACCCTGCTTGTGCTGATGGTGAGCAAACACTGAAAATCTCTCTACAGAACATGAAGTGTCAGACTATTAAGTCTAGTGGCCAAAGGGAAAACTCAATATTTAATCTTAAATTCTGCAAAGTGAGATGAAAAATGTGTAATATATGTGTTTAACATAAAACAAGTAATTTTTAATGACATTCCCTTTAAGAGGAGAAAAATAGAGGGGAAGAAATGTGAAGCAAAGTGTGGACTGAAGTTTTTATTGGTACCATTTTGGGGTAGATGCGACTTTTTGATCATTTTTTATTCCAAGTTTTTGGGGATATAAAATGCCCAAAAAAAACACAATTTTGGCGATTTGTAATTTTTTTTCTTCTCTGGTGTTGTGTACGGGATAAATTGTTTTAATAGATCAGACTTTGGCAATACCAGTTATGTGTAACTTCTGATTTTATTTTATTTTTTTAATTTGTAAAATGGCAAAGGGGGTGATTTTTAAACTCTTATTTATTTTTTTTAACTTTAATACTTAGTCCCCCCTAGGGTACATGAGCACTAGGTTCCTCGTTCAGCTAGATGCCGTGGCCACCATTGCTGTGGGGTCTAAAGAGTTAACGGCAGGGATGTAGCCAGTTTAACCCCCTAAACTCCACCAGCTTCTTGTAGCATCACCCCTCTCCAGCCTCCTGCTTACCGGAGAGAGTATATTCAGATTATAAGAGACACCCCTATTGTCCCCCCAAATTTGGCGGGGGGAGGGCATTTATAATTCAAAAAATAGAATTTTTAATCTTTTCTCCAATTTTTTTTTTTTGGGGGGGGGGGGGGGGTTTTCAATCATGCCCAGTTGGACAAACAAGCTTTTTGAACTCCTGGAACACCCCTTTAACTGACTCTTGTATAATGTCCAAACAATATTTTAATCTTTTGTATGTATTTTTAATTTCATACTGGTGTATACACTGCTGCTAAACCGAATTTGCAATCTGTAAGTCTGAATAAAGAATTTTTTTTTAATACTATAAATCAATTGTCTTCGGTTTAAAACTGATACTGTTGACTTTTCTTTTCCCGTTCTTTCTCTCCACCTAAATGGATTTAAAAAAAAAAAACTCAAAATCCTGTCTGATAGGAGAAATGAAATCCTCTTCCTGTGATTTAGTTGTTTCTTCAGCACAATATCTTTCTGGTATCCAGATTAGATATTGACAAAGAAAAAAAGTACAGCAGCGCTCCCTAGTGTGCTACATTAAAAGTATATTTATATACATGCTCCTCTATAAAATTTTGCAACTAGGAGGCAACTCGCATATTGCTGTAACTTCAGCCAGCAGCAGTTACACACCAGAACGCTACATTGAAATGTCAAGGGTAAATAATGCAGTGCTGCAAAATCCGTATTGGTATAGAAGGTCCCACGATCTGACTGTGTTTTAACCCTTTAACGCTGAGGCCTACTTTTTTTTTTTTTTTTTCCTCCCTGCCTTCCCAGAGCCATAACTTTTTTTTAAATTTTTCTACCTACAGAGACATATGAGGGCTTTTATTTTGTGGGACAAGATGTACTTTCTAATGGTGTTATTCATATTACCATAGAATATACAGGGAAACTGCAAAAAAAATTGTAAGTGAGGCAAAATGTGGGGGAAAAAAAAATAAAGTACTTGTGCCATGTTTGCATAAGTTTTTTTTTTACAGCATTCAAGCTCTGGTAAAAATGTGACTGTATTTTTCCGGTTGATCCGAATCTGGCAATAACAAACATGTACGGTTTCCGTTTTGTTTTGGTACCATAAAAAAATCCAAACATTTGCTATTTTTGAAATTTGCGCAGCAGCGTCACTTTCTGCAGCCTAATGCATTAGGGTGTACAAAGATGGCAGTTTTTTTGTGGATGATATGTTGAATACTAGCCAAGTCCTCTATAACTTGAAGCATATGGAGGTGTGGTAAGTCCCTCTTCATAATTTAACTTTTTGGTGTTTACACTTTTTTTTTTTTTTATTTTTTTCTCTTTATATTCAAAAAAAAGATTTATTGTTTTTTCAAATATAACAAGACAATACATTGTAATAAACAGAATATGTTGCTATCAATATGAGAAGAGCCCAAGTAAAAAACAGGGTTTACATTAAAAGAAACTGCGAGCAACAAATTTGTGTCTACAAGGATATGTTAAACCCCTCACTGTATGCGTCAAGGGTCTCTTGGGGAGTTGGAACATGAACAAAAGGACTGCTTCAGGCGTATCAGGAATAGCGGTGCCAGTGCAGTCTCTGATTGCGGTGAGGATCGCCGACCAAAATGGTCTGATGCGTGCACAGCCCCACCAAATATGCGCCATAGTGCCCACCTCCGACCCACATCGCCAACATGTTGATGGGACGCTTGGCCACCATTTGTGTAACAAGGCCGGTACCCTGTACCATCTAGACAATATTTTATAGCTAGTCTCTTGCGCCTTGCAAGCCATGACGGCCTTATGGGTCAGATAGAAACACTTGTGCCATTGGTCATCTGTAAAGGTTTTGTTCAGTTCTTTCTCCCAGGATCGGCAATAAGATGGCAACTGCCCGTCATTGAGGTCCAGAAGCATGTGGTAGAGGACTGAAATCAAATGACGTGGGGGAGATACTGTCGAACATAGGCGCTCGAAGGTAGTCATGGCGCGCTGCAAATTGGGGTTGGGAGGCATAGAAGAGATAAAATGTGTAAGTTGGGTGTATTCAAAAGAATAACGGTTCAGCACCCGGTGAGGTTGAGCTATGATGTCCGATAGGGGGCGAAGACGACCCTGAGAAATCAGGGCATGTACTTGCAGAGGGCGGGTTTTGGTAAACCCCAAGAAGGTATTTGGCGAATGCCTGGGGGGGGAGAGCGGGTTGTCTGTGATGGGAGTTAAAGGGCCCGTGAGATCAAGTAAAGAATTCTGGGGTTTTATTTTATGCACAGTAAACAGGGTCTGAAGGGTGGTGAAGGAAAAGGTCTCTACTCTCTCAAACACGAGGTGGGTGCAAGGGAGGCCCACGACGAT
>JAODAL010024975.1:0-59537 GCA_025379985.1 Phyllomedusa bahiana
GCACCTTTCAAATTTCCCCGTGGGAAAATACAAAATTGAGATTTTAATTTAAGGGGAAGGTCCCCCAAAAACAAACTGATGGCCAAAAGTGAAAAAACCGTACTTAAAAGTATTCGGATAAAAAAAAGGGACTTTTGGCACCTATCAATTCCCTTTGGGGACTACAAAATTGCTGTATTCAAAATTTTACTGCAAAGTAGATCTATCAACAAAGCTGGCCTCGCCAAAGTGAAAAAAACGTATTGAAATGTATTTGGATAATACAAGGTATTTTTTTGGGACCATCAATTTTACCCGTGGGGAAATACAAAATTGCGGATTCAAATTTAATGCAAGTGGCCTCTATAACAAACTGAGTGGCCAAAGTGAAAAAAACGTATCTGTAATGTATTCGATAATAAAAGGTATTTTTTGGCACCTATCAATTCACCTGGGTAACTTCACCAAATTTCTGGATTCAAATTTAACTGCCAAGGTGGGTCTATCAACAAATTTGGACTGGGCAAAAGTGCAAAAAACACGTATTTGTAATTATTCGGATAATAAAAGGTATTTTTTGCACCTATCAATTCACCCGTGGGGACTACAAAATTGCGTATTTACATTTAAGTGCAAGGTGCCTCAATGAACAAAGCTGTAGTGCGCCAAAGTAAAAAAAACACTTTTTTGAAATTTATTCGGATAATACAAAGGGATTTTTTTGGCACCTTTCCAATTCACCTGTGGTGACTACAAATTGCGTATTCACATTTAAGTGCAAGGTGCCTCAATGAACAAAGCTGTAGTGCGCCAAAAAAAAAAAAAAAAAATAAAAAAAAACTATCTGTAATGTATTCGATAATAAAAGGTATTTTGCACCTTCAATTCACCGTGGACTACAAAATTGCTGATTCAAATTAAATGCAAAGTGGTCTATCAACAAACTGGCCCGGCCAAAAATGAAAAACACGTATCTGTAATGTATTCGGATAATAAAGGTATTTTTTGGCACCTATCAAATTACCTGTGGTAACTACACAATTGCTGGATTCAATTTAACTGCAAGGTGGCTCTATCCAAAAAACTGGATGGGCAAAAGTGCACAAAACACGTATCTGTAATGTATTGGGGTAATAAAAGGTATTTTTTGGCACCTATCAATTCACCTGTGGTAACTACAAATTGCTGATTCCAATTTAATGCAGGGTGCCTCTATCAAAAATCTGGATGTGGCAAAATGCAAAAAACACTATCTGTAATTTATGGATAATAAAAGGTATTTTTTGGACCTATAAATTCACCCGGGTACTACAAATTTGGATTCAATTTAAGCAAGGGGGCCCCCAAAACAAACTTGTGGCAAAGTCAAAAAACATTTTCTTTAAAAATTTTTGGATAATAAAAGGTATTTTGCACCCTTTTAATTCCCTTGGTGACACAAAAATTTCGATTACATTTAAGTCAAGGTGCCCATTTAACAAAATTAGTGGCCAAAGTGAAAAAAAAGTATCGAAAAATTCGGGTATAAAAGGTATTTTTGGCACCTTCAAATTTCCCCCGGGTAAATACAAAAATTGCGGATTCAAAAAATTTTAATGCAAGGTGCTCTAACAAATTTTGGCGGGCAAAAGTGCAAAAAAAAACGTATCTTAATGTTTCGGATAATAAAAGGTATTTTTTTGGACCCATAACCCGGCTTTCTACAAAATTGCTGGATTCTAATTTAAATGCAAGGTGGTATTCAAAAAAAGTGGAATGGGGGAAAAAAGAAAATGAACACCTGTCTGAAATGTATACTGATAATTTAAAGTGAGTTTTGCCCCACAAAGGACCGCAGTTACTGAAAAAAATGTGTATCCTATAAGTTCAGGCTGCCCAATATCCAGGAAATATTTCAATAGAAAACTGTTAATAATAAAGCTAGTGCAGTGCAATGTCTACACTAAGTCTTGGTGAACTTTATCCAGTATTCTTTATAGAGCTTGTCTGTGTTCGCCCGCGGGGGCCCCCCCTCCGATCCCCCCCGTGACTTTACAGCAGTAGATGCTCCTTTAAAATTCTCTACATAACTACATAAAATCTTCCAATCTCTAATCTAACTAAGTTGTAAAGATCACAGCTAACAGTAGAGCTTTCTCTGTGAAGAAATAGAATAATTTCGCTGAGCTGTTTGGCCACAGGCAGAGCGCACGTCCTACTGCTCTGAGATGCTGAGAGAAACTGAGGCTGAACAGGAAGGGCTGTTCTATGTAAAACGAGGTCATGTGATTTTTCCAGCCAATCGCAACCATACACATCCCAGTCATGACGTCGCACACACATCTCACCCTGCTCTATTCTTTAAGCTGGTTTGCTGGCCGCGAAAATGACAGGAAGCGCCGAAAATGGCGCCATCTTAATAGATGATGCACAGATTTTAACCTAAATTATCGCATGATCTAAAAATTTCGATCAACATAAAAACTGTGCCGATTTCTACTTTGTCGATAATAATCGCTCAACACTACTCTCAATTGCTTCAATTGTTTTCCATAAACTCAAGGGAATACGTAAGCTATGCTGTATTGTTTTACTGTCGCCATAGTTGTTAAAAGAAACAGCTGTATATAACATAGAGGCATCTTTCTAGTTGATTGGTGATTTCCTTTTTCTGTTTTCATTTTTGTTCCATTTCTTTACTTTGTGTAATGCAGAAAAATACTGTTGTTTTATGGGACAGGCAACAAGCTGCTATTTGTTTTGTTATTATTTAGCTCTAATTAATTGAGTACAGAATGGTTATCTTGGTATAAATGTGAACTCTATCATATTATTTTCTACAACTATAATAAAAATAAAGTGGTAATAAGATCTATCAGCAGCAGCTTACCTGCTTAGGGACAGTTTCACGGAAAAGTTGATTTTGTTCTATCAGAAGCATAAGCAGTGACAGGAGCGAAGGGAAATGATAAATGGAGATATATTACAAATATTTTAGACTCTGTATTTGCTGACTATAGCATAAATGTTACACATTCCAATATCAGTAGCACACTATCAACTAAACAAACTATCAAAAGGCACTTAGGATTTTTTTTTAAAATATTTCCGCTATTTAGGATACATGAAAATTTTTTGAGGTTCTTAGTTCACATTTTTGATCAAAACTGCTCACGATCTTCAAGGGGACCTCAAATGCAGGTGGGTTCCTACATTAATGTTTCCTCTATTTAGGGCCTGTACAGACCTCCATACTTCAGGGAGTGAGGGCACTAGCTACTAAGTACACTGCATTGATTTAAAAACCTGTGAAGGTGGGTGAAGTTCGAAAAACCAATGAGGAGGCAGCCACTCCTCCATACACAAGCTAGAAAACAATATTTGACTATGCAGATCCAAAAACTTTTTTGAAAAAAATGAGCATAGGTGCACACTGGTGTGGCAGCAATATACATACACATACCAATATCAGTAGCCCACTATCAACTAAAGAAACTATCAATAGGCACATAGGAATTTTTGAAAAAGCATTTCCGCTATTTTGGATACATGAAACATTTTTGAGGTTCTTAGTTCACATTTTTGATCAAAACTGCTTAAACCCACCTCCCAATCTTCAAGTGGATCTCAAATGCAGGTGGGTTCCAACACTAATGTTTCCTTTCTTTAGGGCCTGTTCAGACCTCCATACTTCAGGGAGTGAAGGCACCAGCTACTAAGTACACTGCATTGATTTAAAAACCTATGAAGGTGGGTGGAGTTCGAAAAACCAACGATAAGGCAGCCACTCCTCCATACACAAGCTAGAAAACAATATAATAAATGTTAGTCAACATCCTGACTGATATATGGGCACTCTAGACGCATCCCTTGGAAGACATTGACCCAAAATCTGTACTGGAAAAAACAACTGAAATCTTCATGAGTGCTCCGGGCACAACTTTACTTTTGTTACACTAGTTGTCATAAACAAGGGTTAACATATGTTTTGTTAGTAAACCAGTAAGTACTGTCAGAAAATTAAATAATTTTCTTTTGAAGAAAGGAGAACGAAATTGGAACACTGATTTGATGTATTATAGTCAAGAAGACTATTAAGAACATCAGGTAAAAAGGTCACTCCGATTGCATACCCCAAGTTTATAGAAGCTAAAGCAATTACATTCATGATAGGAAATATTAGGACATAGAGAAGTCCTTCATTTCAATAAGTTTATAGTACAGTCATAAGAACATTGAATTATATTGATTAGAAGAAATCATCACCTTTATAGAAAAGGCATAGAAAATCAGACTTGGTTAGCAGCTGTTAATCAGACAATACATGAAACTTACCTTATATTCGTCAATGAGTAACAGTAAGGGGAACTTGTCAGATGTTTAATCCTGCCTGGACTGTTGGCCATATAGAATAGCCACAGGTTTTCTCACAACTACACAACTCCTAACCTCTGTGTTATGTTCTCTATGCTGCTGCTTGTGTATGAGAGAGTCTCCTATCCATCTCATCTTGATAGACTTCTATGGGCAGTTATAACCTGAACTTTCAATGAAGTTGCTTTGATTTTTTTTTTACAAAAGAAACATTCCTCTTTTTTTTTTTTTTTTACCACAATCAGTATTTTTTTCAGCGTTAGCATTTAAAGGAAACAAAGGCTTTAATTTTACATTTAATAGTGTCCGATTTTATTTTGATATTTTTTTTTCTTTCTTTGATAGATTTCTTGCAACAGTGGAGAATTTTGCATTTAAGTAGCTCCAGTTGTTAAATGTACCATCTATGGAACTCTGAAGTGAATTTGCCATGTAATCTGGCAGTGCTTACAGCCAACTGGAATGGCCAACCTGAAGCAGATTCGGTTACAGATTGCAGCAGACTTTCAGCCTGTGGCCAATTTTCCAAATGACAAAGGCACTGTCAATGGGAAGCACATGTACCTGAAGCACCCACTGAGATCCAGATCACTTTACTTCAGTTGCAATAACTACTTTTGGGTTGTCCTAATGGTAGTGGCAGATGCCATCAACAACTAAATTACTATCTAAGATTGCACCCATGACAGTATTAGGACTCCCAGGCAATGAAAACATGGGAATTTGAACAGCAAGTACTGCTTTGCCCAGTGACTCTTACTCCTCTTCTAGGCATCAAGGGTCCAGTTCTCTTTATCATGATATCACAATTGGACTTTCCATTGATGACAAACCTGTTTTGCCCAAACTCACAGAGAAGACTGGATGCCTGTTAGAGAGCCTTCAATGTGAGACTAAGGCAGGCAAAGCTCTTTGCGGGGTCCACCTTCAAGGTCAGGATTAACAAGAAGAGCATCTCTACCAGTGCAATGCAGTTTTATGAAGCCGCGGTTGACCCAGTCATTAGAAGTGGATAAACAAGCAGTTTTTGGTGACTCTCCTATCAGCTGGGGCTCAGCCATTCAACTAGGCTGTACTGATGAGAGGAACCTTTGCTCACTATATAGTATCTCCCAAAGGTGATGTCCCTTAGTAGTTTGACAGCTTCCATAATGAGCAACTGCTCCAGGAACGATGACTCTATGGTCTTCACCTGACTACAAAAAAAAACTGAAATAAAATGCATTATAAAAAAATGTTACATAAATGATTCACTTTCACACCAAACCAATGCCTATATGCCCAAACTATCCTCCTACCTACTGTATGTTACACTATTCTACAAGTATTTGCAAAAAAAAAAGGAAAAAGGAAAAATATTAATTAACTATTAGAGATGGGCGAATTTCCCGAAATTCGGTTCGTTCATTTCGCCGAATTTCCCGACAAAAAATAACGTCGTTCCAAATGACTTCGGGACAAATCACGTTAAAAAAACACTATTTCCAGGCTGCACAGAGCCTGCAGGGTGGTGTAGAACATTGTGCCATGCTTAAATATGCAGAGGGAGCTTGGTTTGGTCTTCATACAATGTTGTGTTTTAGTATGACACGCACATGACTGCCGCCGCTCTTAGAATCGCTTCACTATAAAATTCCCTGGGCACTAAGAGGGCAAAACTGACCAAAAAACTGAAGGGGGAATGTAGCCTGATAAAGTCATGGCAGCAACAGCTGGAAATAAACAGCTGAGGGGCTCAGGTGGCAACATCAGTGACAGAGTGTGGAGGTGACGGCGCCAGCCACAGCAGCATGAGGTCAGAGAGTGGCACAATGACATTCTGGAGGTGGCAAAAACAGGAGTAGGCCAAAGAGTGGCACAATGACACAGTGTGGAGTTGACGGCATCAACAGCAGCAGCAGCAGCATGAGGTCAGACAGTGGCACAATGACATTCTAGAGGTGGCAAAAAAGGAGTAGGCCACAGAGTGGCACAATGACAGAGTGTGGAGTTGACGGCATCAACAGCCACAACAGCAGCATGTGGTCAGACAGTGGCACAATGACACAGTGTGCAGGTTACGGCAGCAGCAGCATGAGGTCAGACAGTGGCACAATGACATACTGGAGGTGGCAAAAAAAGGAGTAGGCCACAGGGTGGGACAATGACACAGTGTGGAGTTGACGGCATCGACAGCAGCAGCAGCAGCATGAGGTCAGACAGTGGCACAATGACATTCTAGAGGTGGCAAAAAAAGGAATAGGCCACAGAGTGGCACAATGACACAGTGTGTAGGTCATGGCAGCAGCCACAGCAGCAGCATGAGGTCAGACAGTGGCACAATGACAGAGTGTGTAGGTCACGGCAGCAGCCACAGCAGCAGCATGAGGTCAGACAGTGGCACAATGACAATCTGGAGGTGGCAAAAACAGGAGTAGGCCACAGAGTGGGACAATGACACAGTGTGGAGGTCACGGCAGCAGCCACAGCAGCAGCATGAGGTCAGACAGTGGAACAATGACAGAGTGTGTAGGTCACGGCAGCAGCCACAGCAGCAGCATGAGGTCAGACAGTGGCACAATGACACAGTGTGTAGGTCACGGCAGCAGCATGAGGTCAGACAGTGGCACAATGACATTCTGGAGGTGGCAAAAACTGGAGTAGGCCACAGAGTGGCACAATGACAGAGAGTGGAGGTGACGGCGGCAGGAGCAACAGCATGAGGTCAGAGAGTGGCACAATGACACAGTGTGGAGGTCACGGCAGCAGCCACAGCAGCAGCATGAGGTCAGACAGTGGCACAATGACAGAGTGTGGAGGTGGGTGGCAATACCAGTCCCTGGTAAAGATGGTTGGTGGTAGATGGAGAAACTGTCAGCAGATGTGTGGCATCAGGCGGGTGGTGACATCAGAATAGTGGCTGAGGCAGGTAGTTTGAACCCAGACTAATTTCTCACAGTTTGGGTGAGTCGTCATGGCTGATGTAGTCTGACGCCTAAGGCATTGGTGTGTGGAAATCCTGGCCGTCCCACGCCGGATTCATCTTGACAAAGGTCAGTCGTTTCACATTTCCCGTGAACAAGCGGGTTCTCCTTGGGGTAACGATGGCCCCCGCCGCACTGAACACCCGCTCTGATGCCACATTACTGGCCGGGCAGGACAGCTTCTCCACTGCAAACTCGGCAAGTTGCGGCCACACATCCAGTTTGGCTGCCCAGTAGTCCAGCGGATCTTCTAACTGGGGTGGCAGAGTGCTGTCCAAGTAGGCCACCACCTGTTGGTTCAGGGTCTGCTCCAGGTCCTGCTGCTGCTGGCGACTACCCTCCTCACTAGGCGGGTGAAGGAAGCTGCTCATCAGTGACTCCAGACTTAGGTTGCTGCTGATGGAGCTGGTACTGCTCCTACCCCCCCACCTTCCCCCAGCAGCCGCGGCAGTAGTACGTGAGCTCTGAAGAACCCCCCGGTCAGACCTGTCAGAGGAGGGATGATGCCGCACATAGGCAGCGGCCAACTGACTACGGAGGATTTCCCTATAGTATTTGAGTTTGTCCTCCCTCTAAATAGCTGGGAAAAAGGCTCCCATTTTGGACCGGTAGCGAGGGTCCAAAAGGGTGGAGATCCAGAAGTCATACCCTCTGCCGATGCTGACTATTCGGCTGTCACTAGCCAGGCAAATCAGCATGCTGCGGGCCATCTGCACAAGTGACTCCGAGGGGCTCCCTTGCCTCCATCTCCACTGTATACTGCCACGGTGCTTGCGGGTCATCTGCCTCGTCTTCCTCATCTCCATCTACCTCCTCCAGCTGCTCCTCCTCTCTTGTCACCTGGGTAGAAAATCCACTCATTTCACCAGACAATGCTTCTGCTCCAATGTCCTCCTCCTCCTCCTCCATTTCAGTCCCCACCGGACTCATGTTGCCGCGAGATGTAGTCGCCACGTCTCCAGTCCCCTGCCCAGACAGATTTTATAGCATCTGTTCCAGGACATGAAGCAGTGGAATGACGTTATTCATCCCGTAGTCCTGGCGACTGACAAATAACGTGGCCTCCTCGAATGGCCTCAACAAACGGCAGGTGTCACGCATGAGCTGCCACTGGCTGACATCAAAGTTACACAGGGGAGTACTCCTGTCCGCCTGGATCATCAAAAATCGTTAATGGCCTTTCTCTGTTCATACAGTCGGTCCAACATGTGCAGGCTGGAATTCCAACGGGTGGAAACATCGCATATCAGAGTGTGATGGGGGAGGCCGTTCTGCCGCTGCAACTCGAGGAGGGTGTTCCTGGCTTTGTAGGAATGGATGAAGTACATGCACAGTTTTCTGGCTATTTTCAGAATCTTGGAAGATCGGTGGAAGACTTCAGGAACCTTTTCACAACCAGATTGAACACGTGCGCCATGCAGGGCGCATGGACCATCCCTCCTCGGTGCAGCGCAGACACCATGTTCCTCTCATTGTCCCTCACCATGGTTCCGATTTGCAGATGGCGCGGAGAAAGCCACACATCTATTTCTTGCTGCATGACGCGGAGCAGTTCCTCCCCTGTGTGACTTTGTTCGCCGAGGCAAGCCAGGTGTAGAACTGCGTGACACCGCTGTGCCCTACACATGTGGTATGATGGAGCAGTACTTGTGGAGGCTGAGATGGTGGTGGTGGAGGTGGAGGAGGAGGCGGACATTGGCGCAGGAGCCGCTGTTTGACAACGTGGCGGAGAAAGCGCCGTCTCCTGTCCAAGTTGTTGGTGTGCCTGGGCAGGAAGCACATAAAGGACACGTAAAGGACATGTACTGGCCCTGACCGTAGTTACAGGTCCAGACGTCCACGCTGCCGTGCACCTTGGAACAAACCGATAAGCTCAAAGACTGGCCCACCTTCTGTTCTACATATTTATGAAGTGCTGGTACTGCCTTTTTGGAAAAGAAATTATGGCTTGGAACTCTCCATCTCAGCTCAGCACAAGCCATTAGTTCTCTAAATGGTGCAGAGTCCACCATTTGGAAAGGGAGGGACTGCAGTACCAACAAATTGGACAGGAGCACGGTCAGCTGCTGCACCTTAGGATGGTTGGACGCATACTGTGGTCTCTTTGCAATCGCCTCGCGGAACGACTGCTGGCACCATGAGTAGCGAGGAGCAGGAGCATCTGGACCGGGAGATGATGTCAAAGAGAAACAGCTCCCTTCTGCAGAGGTGGTGGAGCCTTGACTGGCTGCAATGGCATGCGTGCCACTGGGCGCTGCTGCTATTGCTGCGGCGGCAGGATGAACCACCACATCTGAGCGACGTTTCTCCCAGGCCACCGGATGGTGACGCTGCATGTGTTGACGCAGGGCCGTGGTGCCAACGTTAGCTCCCTGGCCACGCTTCACTTTCTGCCCACAGATTCTACATATACCCATATTCAACCTTTATTAAATAATATTAAAAATAAATATTTAAGTGAAAAAGTCACAGTTTAATGTAGAAAATAATCACAACAGCTCTGGACATATGGTGGTAGGAAAATTATATGAAGTAAAGACAAAATGTAGGAGGGAAAGGTAAAGTACCACCGAAGGTAAAACGGACCATAAAGTAGATCCCTACTAAAGATCCTACCTAGAAAAATGCAGGACTATACGTCCTGATAAGGACGATCCCACCAGGAACCTATCCCTACCACTAAGTCCTAATAACATGACAACATGACCTCCCATGCCACTCTCAACATCTATACTTTGCCGCCTACTGCAAGAAGCAGGGGATATTGGCCCCATTTCTTCGCTGCCAAGTAGCTGCTGACTGCCCTCCTCAAATTGTTCATCCTCACTATATAGTGGCGCTGAGCCCAGACCACATAGTAGATCTCTGGCTGAGGGAACAGGATGGGACAGAGGCAGGTTGAGGACAGGTGAGGGCCGCTGACCCGCTCCCGGGCCATGCCAACTAAGGGTTGTGTCTGACGTTCCCACCGACTCTTGGCTGGGGTTGTCAGATGTCATCTGGGAGGAAGTGGATGACCTAGTCAACCAATCAAAAACCCTTGGGTTGCTAGTCAGCACACGGCCGCTAGATGACAGCGGCAGTTGTGGCCTCACCGAGTGACCCCTGCTGCGACGTCCCCTTGCTGTGCTGCGACCTGGGCCTGGAATGTTTGTGCCTCTGCCACTCGCAGGTGAAGAGCCTGCCACCTCTCTGTCTGACATACTGTTTGTTCTAAAATGTACAGACACTGTTTGATGAAGATATCTGTATATGATAAATACACACCCTGTATTTCACTCCAAATGAACCCACTAAGAAGCTTGGGTAACCCTTGGATATAAATTGCGCTCCACAAATGGGCAGGAAAAATTTACTTGTATGTGCCGTTTAAAAACTCTGTGTATTTTACTGAATATAAAAGCACAAACAGGCTTAATTAACCTTCGGATATGAATTATGCTACAGAATTTCTTCTGTGGCGGTGAAAAAACAAAGTTTCTTTTACTGAGTACAACTGCAGAACAACGCTTAATTAACCCCTGGATGTAAATTGCGCCAAACAATTGAGCAACCACAAACTACGAGCTTTGTAGCGTGTTAAAATGGCGTGTTTTCTACGCTACACAACAAGAGAAAAAATTGTAATTAACCTCCGCTTGTGAATTATGCTACAGGAAAATTGTAATTTTTGGAGGTGAAAAAGACGGTTTATTTTTGTCACCACAGCAGAAAAACAACGCTTAGTTAACCCCTGGATGTAAATTGCGCCAAACAATTGAGCAACCACAAACTACGAGCTTTGTAGCGTGTTACAATGGCGTGTTTTCTACGCTACACAACAAGAGAAAAAATTGTAATTAACCTTCGCTTGTGAATTATGCTACAGGAAAATTGTAATTTTTGGCGGTGAAGAAGACGGTTTATTTTTGTCACCACAGCAGAAAAACAACGCTTAATTAACCCCTGGATGTAAATTGCGGCAAACAATTGAGGAACCAAAAACTGCGACCTTTGTAGCGTGTTACAATGGCGTGTTTTCTACGCTACACAACAAGGGAAAAAATTGTAATTAATCTTCGCTTGTGAATTATGGTACAGGAAAATTGTAATTTTTGGCGGTGAAAAAGACGGTTTATTTTTGATACCACAGCAGAAAAACAATGCTTAATTAACCCCTGAATGTAAATTGCGCCAAACAATTGAGCAACCACAAACTACGAGCTTTGTAGCGTATTACAATGAAGTGTTTTCTACGCTACACAACAAGAGAAAAAATTGTAATTAACCTTTGCTTGTGAATTATGCTACAGGAAAATATTAATTTTTGGCGGTGAAAAAGACGGTTTATTTTTGTCACCACAGCAGAAAAACAATGCGTAATTAACCCCTCGATGTAAATTGCGCCATACAATTGAGCAACCACAAACTACGAGCTTTGTAGCGTGTTACAATGGCGTGTTTTCTATGCTACACATCAAGAGAAAAAATTTTAATTAACCTTCGCTTGTGAATTAGGCTACAGGAAAATTTTATTTTTTGGCGGTGAAAAAGACGGTTTCTTGGAGTCACCACAGCAGAAAAACAATGCTTAATTAACCCCTGGATGTAAATTGCGCAAAAGAATTGAGCTGCCAAAAATGAAGTGGTATTTGTATTGTAAAAACGCTGTTTCTTTAAATGAATACAACAGGAACAGGCTTAGAACCCCCTTGGATATTCAATGTGCTGTGAGCAGATAGCATTAAAATGTATATGCAGCTGCAGTGGACGCACACTGGAATTCAGATCCAATACCCCAAGAAATCAGAAATAGAACATTAAGAGAAGCAGTCTCTGAGACAAGATGAGACACCCCACAAAAATCGCTGTATAAAAATCAGTTCTTCAGTAAGAGCTATCACAATCAGCCACAGCAGCACCTTCCCTGATCAGTACAGTGAGAGGAGTGTGAGCTCCCAGCGTCGCGCCTGGACTTATATAGTGCGGTGACATCACAGAATCCCGCCGGTCTCTGATTGGCTTCATCTCTGCACATGTCATGCAGGCTATGCCCCTCTTCCTCCCAGAGTGCTTTGCCCCATGTAACGCCATGTGCTCGCAGCCATTTTATCAATCAAAAGCACACTTTGTTCACCCGAAGTACCCCAAACTTCGACTTCGTTTAGAACCGAAGTTTTCCTGAAATTCTAAACGAATTCCACTTCGTTAGAATCAATTCGCCCATCTCTATTAAGTATACAATTATGTGCTTCATCTAGTGCATGGGGAAAATAATTGTTAGAGGTGGAAAGTCCAAAGTGAGGAGGGATTAGCTGCTGCCTTTTTTGGCATAGGACATTGTGGATAAGTAATAATGGAGTCTGTCTGAGTAGAAGTTGGCATGACCCTGGCCCTGGGAAAATAAGGAGAAAGGACAGCTTAATTTCCAGGAAAATCCAGTTAAAGCTTAAATTTATTAACAATATGTTAAAAAAAATCAATATATTCTCAAAACAATTCTGAAGTCCGAGAGAAAAATACAAAGTTCACTAAACTAAAGACATACTGATGCGTTTCAGAGGAAAAAACTTATTACTTATAGTCTGGTTACCTTTTGTCCTGAAGCTGCTACTATACTACTTCACGGTCACCGTCCAGGTGATCGCGGCTCAACAGGTGCAGTTGGATATATTAAACACATTGTTAGAAGTTACTTACTATAGTAACTAAAGTATCAATTGGAAACCTCCAAAGAAAATGTCTAAAATGATACATATGTGAATGGTATCAAAACGTGAATCTAATAATGACATATAATATTTTGTCATACATTTAACCCTGAAGGAACCCTGGTTTGTAAGTGAAAAATCCACCAGGCCTCTTGATTCAACAGCTTTTTGAACAGATCTCCTCCTCTGGTGGGTTTGAAAAAAATTTCAATGCCCATAAAGGGCAAACTTGAAAAATCTCTGAAAAATGTTTTGATATTTTGAGTGACAGGGGTTTAAGGGCATCAGACAAATGTCTACGAATACGGACTTTTAGAGGTCCTGTCGTGCAGCCTTCATACTGCAGTTTTCAGGCTTTACAACTACTAACGTACACTACCTGTTTGGAATTACAGTTAATGTATGACTGCATCCTTAAAGTTCTCTGAGCGCTAAATGATGTAATGCTGTCTGATCGCTGGACATATTTGCAGACTTTAAAGATTCCTAACTGCTTTTTAGTTATGCCGCAGAAAAGACTGGAAGACAATAAGGAACAAATGGTCGGAGCTCTATGAGGGGCAAAACAATAATTAGAGTGTAACATCTTTTTAAGATTGCCATCTACATAGAGAAGTGGTAGATTCTTCCTAATAATGCTGACTAATTGATCATATCGTGGGATGAAGGGTGTAGAAAAAGTAATGTTTTGACCTGTTTTTTCTTTATTAGTCATATGTTTTTTTACACAGTACTGTAGCTCAATCTATCAATTTTAGCAATTTTTTCTTTTGCATGGGAAAGAGTAATTTCGTCATACTGATGTGATCTAAGTCTGGCACATGTCTCAGCTTCATAATATGCATACTCATCCAAATTTGTGCAATTGCGTTTGAACCTAATTAACTCTCTTTGCGGAATCTTGCGTATAATGTGGCAAGGGTGGCACGAATTGGCAAGTAGGACTGAATTATTTCAATTTTCTTACTCTTGGATATCTTCAGTGTCACACCAAGAAAATCAATAGATGTGGATTTGAAGTTATGTATACGTCTCAAATTCATGCTATTGGAATTGATGTAGTCCACAAACTGTGAGATCGTATTCTTGTCCCCCTCCCACAACAGGAGGAGGTCGTCAATATAATAACCATACCACCTGATGTAGGAGGAGAAGGGGTTATCACAATCAAAAAGGAATTTCTCCTCCCATAACACCATAAAAATATTTGCCAGGGATGGGAGAAACGGGCCCCCACTAAAGCATCACATTTTTTTAAGAAAAAAAGATTAGCAAACATAAAATAATTGTGTTTTAACAGATATTCTGTAGCCTCCAATATTAAATTTTGTTTCTCCAGGGCGTGTTTGCTGAACCTACTCAGGTGGTCTGTGAGGGCCGAGAGATCTTGGTCGTGTGGGATGCAGGCATTTAAACCCACAACATCACAAGACAACCAAGCCCTCCCCCAGGTCGACCACTCCATCTTCTCAACTGTGCCCACCAGCTGTTTGGTATCTTTGATATAGCCTGGAAGCTCAACAACCAAAGGTTGTAATTGTAAACCCAGCCATCTCCTCAGTTCTTCAGCAAGGGAGCCAATGCCTGACACTCACTATGTATCTTAGGGAGGGCATGGTATATAGTTATGATTGGATTTTTCTTATTTAATCTTTTGACTAAATTGCTATTTAAAGCGCCTAAGCTGATACCTGTCTGTAAAACTTTTTCCAAGACCACTTGATACTCATGTGTAGGAACCCCATTCAAAGGATCAAAGGTGTCAGTTTGTCTCAAAAGGGCAAGATTATTCCTGTGATACAATTCGCTGTCTAAAAGGACCACTGCACACCCTTTAACTACACTACAAATAGTTATATCTGTGTTTCTCTGCAGCTTTTTAATAGCACATCTTTCCCCTTGAGTCAAATTACTAATTCTGGAATTATTTTAGTCATTATTTTATTGTGTAGGATTTCCAGGTCTTCTTCTATACGTCTAAAGTAGCTGGTCTAAATTGAATTGGATAAAAGTCTAAATCTCCAAGGTCTGTGACTGACCAAAAGTGGTTGATCATGTAAATGAATTACGGCAGTAGTTTGTCAAAAACTGTCACCACAGCTCATATATGTGAAATAATGGAATCATGGACCTCAAAATGGTTTGGGCAGAAGCAAATGTGATGTGACAGTCAAATAAATCATATTTATCATCACCATCTATACTCTGGATAAGAACAGATGCCTGTTCATTTTAAAGAGAGTCATCTACCTCTGCTCATAGGTGGAAGTGAGTGGGACGTACTGTTGTGCTGGACAGCAACATCTGCATTAAAGATAATTTTGTAACAGCAGCTGCAGCTAAAGTATGTTTATAGTGTTCTTGGCCCACCCTCAAAGAGCCAGCAAGATGTTTTGTGGCAGCTGTGATCGGATATTTAAAAAGGAAAAAAAAAATCAGGATATTATAGACTTGTTTACTATATGTAGTGACAAAAACAGACTTGTTCACTCTAGAGATTCATCCAAACCCTTTTTGAGCTATGTTAGTGAATTTACCATGACAAGTTTCTCTGGCAGAGAATTCCACAGCCTCAATGCTCTTACAGTAAAGAATCACTTTCTATGTTTAGAGAATACCCCCTTGTTATAGATACAATCCTAGTTATTAATAGATCTTGGGAGAGATCTTTATATTTATAAGTTGTTCCAGTCATTGATTAAAAGACAGAATTTGTGAAGATGTATGTGGTTGTACACATGAACTGAAGATACCTAATGTTTCCGGTAAATTTTATGAGAAACACAATAGTGATGCATCAACATTACAAGCCTTTGGTATTAAAAAGGATTCAGAAATCCCTGAGAGGAGATCATCGGAGAGCCCTCCCAAACAGAGAAGGATAATGGACACCTGGGGCCACATGTATGAAATTTGGCATTTAGACGACAAATTCTAGACTAGATTTTATTCGTAATAATTAACATGTTTTTCACAATGTGATTCATGCTGCACTCTCATTTAAATAGGTTACCAGACCTGATGCAATTAGAAATGGTCATCAGATGAAGCCACACAATTTGTGAAGCAGATATGTACTAATTAGTTAATTAATCTTATCATTTTACCTGCTGGTAGTTTTTGAATTCCCTTCTCAGAACTGATATGTTTGTTCTCAGGCAAAATCCTGTGTTATGTATATGCTTTTTTATGTTAAGCAAATTTTTTAAGAAATGTTAAGAGATGTTAGGCATCTATGACCAGGGAGGATAAGTAGAGAAAACAAGACAGTGAACCCGAACACAAATCACCTTCAGCTGTCCCTACTTACTTGCTGGTCCCCGAAGTGGTCGGTGACAACTGGATGACGTTCCCTGCTTAGGCTAAAGTGTACACGGAGGCCAAACAAGACAAACAAACACAGAAGAATAGTCATACAGAAAAGGGTTGGAAACCAAGCGGACAAAAACAGTACAAAATCGGCAGGAATACGGAGGGTCAGAAGAGCAAGCAAGAGGTCAGAAATCCATAAGTAGTAATCCAAGGTAAACACCAGCCAAATTCAAAGCACTGGGTAGAGGGCCAATGGTATTTATATGGGATGTCGGAGTATGCGATTGAACCAGCTTTCTGACATCCAGACAACACAGGAGAAACAGACGGGTGTGGCGCAATTCAATTAACACAGCCAGGGGTGAGATAGAGCAGTGTTAACACCAGTGCAAGACATAATACAATAAAGTACAAAATCATGGTCAACAGTGCATAATCTGCCATTCTTTATGGACAGAAGATGGCGCAGAAGCCTGAACAGACACGGATTAGACCTATTATTAATATCAAGGTGTTCTGTATGTGAAACATATTTTTTAAGAAGTGTTAGTTTTTTTTATTATTACTCATATTTTGAATAAAAAATCCTGTATATATATATGAAAGGTGAAAGGTATATATATATATATATATATACCTTACATTGAGACACTGTCTGTGATTAGAATAATTTGACTGCCTAATATTTGAGATCACCTTTCAGCAGTCTTATTAATATAATCACAGCAGACAGGATTACAATGACAAGTGTGTAGATAGATAGATAGATAGATAGATAGATAGATAGATAGATAGATAGATAGATAGATAGATAGATAGATAGATAGATAGATAGATAGATAGATAGATAGATAGATACAGTGGGTAAAATAGATATTTGATAAACTGGTGATTTTGAAAGTTTTCCCACCTACAAAGAATGGAGAAGTCTATCATTTTTATTATACTTACATTTTAACTGTAAGAGACGGACTCTAAAACAAAATCCAGGAAATCACATTGTATGATATTCAAATAATTAATTTGCATTTTATTGCCTGGAATAAGTACTTGATCACCTAAAAACCAACAAGAAATCTGGCCCTCACAGACCCGTTAGTTTTTCTTTAAGAAGTCAAGTTTTCCTACTGTGCACTTATCACCTGTATTAATTGCACCTGTTTGAACTTGTTACGTGTATAAAAGACACCAGTCCACACACTCAATCACACTCAAACCTCCCTACCTTGGTCAAGACCAAAAAGCCGTCTGAGGAAATTAGGGACAAAATTGGAGACCTACACAAAGCTTGGATGGGGTATAGAGAAATAGAAAAGCAGCTTGGTGAGAAGGCAACAACTGATGACTGTCAAACTTCCTTGGTCTTGGACTTCATGCAAGATCTCGTTTCTTTGGGTAAGGATGATTCTGAGGAAGGTCAGGAATCAGCCCAGAACTTCACGGGAGGACCTGGTCAATGACCTGAATAGAGCTAGGACCACAGTCTCAAAGATTCCCATTAGTAACACACAACGCCGTCATGGATTAAAATTGTCCAGGCCAATTTGAAGCTCGCCAATGACCATCTGGATGATCCAGAGGAGGCATATGAGAGGGTCTTATGGTCATATGAGACCAAAATAGAACTTTTTTTATCAACTCCATTCGCTGTGTTTGGAAGAAGAAGAAGGATGAGTACAACCCAAAGAACACCATCCCAACCATGAAATATGGGGGGAGACATCATACATTGGAGGTAATTTTCTGCAAAGGGGGCAGGACGACTGCACCTCATTGAAGGGAGGATAGATGGGACCATGTATTGCGAGATTTTGGCAAACAACCTCTTATCCTTAGAAAGTGCACTGAAGATGGGTCGTGGCTGGGTCTTCCATCATGACAATGACCCAAAACACACAGCCAGGGCAACTAAGGAGTGGCTCGGTAAAAAGTATTTCAAGGTCTTGGAGTGGCCTAGCCAATTTCCAGACCTGAAACCAATCAAAAATCTTTGGAGGGAGCTGAAACTCATTGTAGCCCAGTGACAGCTCGGAAACCTAAAAGATCTGGAGGAGCTGGCCAAAATCCCTGCTGCAATGTGTGCAAACTTCAAAAATTACAGGAAACATTTTACCTCTGTTATGCAAACAAACATTTCTGTATCAAATATTAAGTTCTGTTTTACTATTGTATCAAATACTTATTTCATGCAATAAAATGCAAGTTAATTATTTAAAAATCATGCAATGTGATTTTCTGGAATTTTTTCTGGAAAACTTGCAAAATCGCCAGTGCATGAAATACTTCTTTTCCCCACGCTGTACATATATTCTAAAATGAGATCTCTACTATTAGGTTTGGGCCAGAGTAAAAGCTACAATATTTCAGGATATTTTTTTTTTTTAAATATAAGGGGACACATAAAATAAGAGCAATAAAAAAATATATATATTTTTAAAAAAATATAACTAACAAAAATAGAAAAGAAGGAGCTTAATCCACCACCAATTAATATCAAAAACTTTTATTAAATCATTTTAAAAACTCACAACATAACAAAAAACAAGATCCCATAGTTGAAATACAAAGAAACATGGGTAATTTATGTTTATTATAAATCTGAGTTTACTGCACTTATTTATTGTGGTGTATTGGTCTAGATGTAATTAACTATGGGCTATATGTGTCCATTGGAGATATTTACATATTGATAATTCCCTTTATATATGTGACCTATCACTCTATATTTATTACCCTATATGTTTTTTGTACACCTATTGTAATGCACCTCTTTGTATTTCAACTATGGGATCTTGTTTTTTGTAATGTTGTGAGTTTTTAAAATGATTTAATAAAGGTTTTTGATATTAATTGGTGGTGGATTAAACTCCTTCTTTTCTATTTTTGTTAGTTATATGATTTGGGAGTATTCCATTTGTTATGTTTTGGTTGTGATTTTGTTGGGGCATATTTTGTTTTAAAAAAAAAATATGTTTAACATAAAAAAAAACTTAATTTTAATAATTGGTCTTGTTATGATGACAAATTTCCTTAAACTAGACTGCTCTAGGTATCATTTGAGACAATTTACATGGGTTTCCTGATCTGTTACTATAAAAAAAAAATACATGATGGCCTCTTTAACTGATAGAATAATTGTAAAAAAAAAATTGTAATTACCTTTATTACCTTACTTCTATGTGATAACAAGGACCAGTACTAAAAGCTCCAGTTGGCCACACTGATTTCTGATGCAATCAGTGTTGTCTCAAGGAGACTGTATCCAGATCGGAATTCATTTAATGTAGTTACTGAGATGAATAACAGTCTGGATCCATAAATTCCCCTAAATAACTCACATTGCAGGTCCACTTTAAATCTCTGTACATGTTTTACACCCACTATTTTAGTAACAATTCATAAATGAGAAGGATGAAAACATGGATTAAAATTTGTTCACCGTGTAGAAATCTCATGTCCTTTTCTGTCATCAGGATTCCAGTGTTCAGTTGTATACAATTCATTTTAGGAATGCTACAGATAAATTGTTTGCTAAATGTCTTCTTATTAAAGGACCTGTTCTCAGTTTGTGCTGTCACTTCAAAATGTAACTGTTCAGTAACATAGAGTAACTTGTAATCAGAGGTCTGAAAATAACAGCATTCTGTCATGATATTTTCTCACAGCTTTGTTTCCTATTAAGGAGTTGACCTCTCCTGTAAAGTCATTTGACCACCACAGACAGGTAAAACAGCAATCTGCCAGAGAACACAATCCATATCATTATCTTTATCTATATAGAGTTGTATCAGATCAAAGTTGAGGGTAAAAAGGGTAGTACACACATTTCAGTTATTCTTATGATCCTTCAAGCTGTACACAAATCTCTTATTTTATAGAAATCATAAACAAATAATTTTATTACAGGACATAAAAAGTTAAGAAAATGAAACTACAAGCTTAATGAAATTGTCCACCACGTTCTATATATTTTTTCTTTTTGCAAAATTTTACAAGATGTAACAAAAAATTCCAATTTTAAAGGGATACTATGCAAAGGATCTGTAGAGAACAATAGAACAAAAATAGTTCAAGGTCTCTACATTTTCTCTGCTTCCTTAACATGTTACTTTATGTGTCTGCAGAAAGCATTATCATTCCATAAATAGAGTAAACACACTTTGGACTATGTTTGCCCTATTGCTTCCTATGTATCTGTCACAATATCTGCTGGGATACTTTTTTCAGGTATCCAAACAGACAACAGAAATGCGACCTGTGTTGTGAACCCATCCTTACTTTGATACAATAACATGCATTAATCTAATTACTGTATAGGTATTATGGAAGGCAGAGTGTATCAGTGTTAGGTCATGTTTAGAACCAACATTGTGGAAAAGCAGCCAATGTATATACCAAACTTATAGATCTATTTATCTGGTGGTCAAAACTAGTGTCATGTATATGTTTTTTCATATATGTTTTTATATCTTAAATTGAGACTAAACTTTAGGAGTAGTAAATTAACAATATTTTTAAGCAGAATTGTTTGACAGTGTTCCTTTGATGAAAGATATGGCCCTAAATTCCAACAATTCTGCTTTACGTTCTGTCCCATAGACATTAGATTGGTAGTTACCCCAATATTCACAGATGTCAACCCTTAAAACTTAACCTTTAATATATACAATATAGAATAATATTAGAGTCAATGCATAGATAACAATTAAAAACAAAATTACACAGGGCAAAACAAAATGTATAGTCTTACTCACCTCTCCTTGATATTCTGAAAGTTTGGAGATGGTGTATATTCTGGTTGAGATATCTGGAATCTACAACTTGGAACCTCCTTGCACTCTGTTTATCCATATATTCCATATGTAGACCATTGGGTGCCTGTACACTGGCATCTACCACTATACGGTCATTGTGTGGGCAGTCCACAGAGCCTGTGTACAATGGTATCTACCACTATATGGACACTGTATGATGGTAATATACAGTCTGTAAAGCCTGTGCACAACTGGTATCTACCACTGTGCAGTTAATATATGGCGGCAATATTGGTCTTTGCATTCTGATCTTTATTCAATAATATTACAGTGATATTATTCATTCACTTTGTGGTGGTAATATGTGGTCGTGTTCTGGTGGTATAATTGTTCCTTATGTAGTAGTTTTGTTGTTAATGTTGGTCTCGGTATAGTGGAATTTGTTTGGTAGTGTTACAAGTGGCCCCGTGGCCCAACTCGCTTGCCGTGGGCACATTTGTGTCCCCTCTTCTGGCTCTCTGCAGGGAACTGGTTGCACCGCGGGCCACATGTCGGGCTACGGGCGCACCCGCTGTGCTGGCAGTTACTTACCTAGCTGCGCTCCTGTCCTGCCATCTTCCTCTGCCAGCCAGTGCACGCACTCCCCTAAATATAAAGGGCCAATGCGCCGGTAATTGGCTAATTGCCAGGCGCTGACTCTATATATTGCCACATTCTGCGTCACTTACCTGCTGGATCTATGTTGCCCCGAACCTTAAAGAAAGCGTCTCAGAAGTTTATTCCTGTGCTTCTGACCCTTCGCTACATTTCTCGACCATGAACCTTCCCTTCCTGCCCTGACCTGCCTGCCTGTCCTCGACTACGAGTTTCGTGTTACGATTCGGTACCTCGCGGCACCTCAGCCGACATCGCAAGCCAGTCGCGTCAGGGGTAGCGACCTGGTAGGATTCCTGCCGCAGCAAGTCCATACTGCCTTGCGGCGGGCTCTGGTGCATACTGGGACCTACTCTGCTCCTTGGCATGGCTCTTAACACCGCTTGTGGTGGTCCAGCGGATCCACTACACCTGCCGTAACAAATAGCAGTATGATGGTGATATGTATGATGAGGTATTTGCTCCTTGTTTTATCTAGTAACCTCATGACTATTATCAATGGGCATTAGTAAATGTTTGTGGTCGGGTAGGGTAGCTGGCAGGTGGGGGCCCCATGGAAAAGTTTGCTAATGTGCCCAGGTATCTCTAGTAGAGATGGGCGAATTTCCAGAAATTCGATTCGTTCACTTCGCGGAATTTCTCGGCAAAAAATAAGAATTACTTCGGAACGAATCACGTTAAAAACAGCTATTTCCAGGCTGCACAGAGCCTGCAGGTTGCTGTAGAACGTTGTGCCATGCTTAAATATGCAGAGGGAGCTTGGTTTGGTCTTCATACAATGTTGTGTTTTAGTATGACACGCACATGACTGCCGCCGCTCTTAGAATCGCTTCACTCTAAAATTCCCTGGGCACTTAAGTGGGCAAAACTGACCAAAAAACTGAAGGGAAAATGTAGCCTGATAAAGTCATGGCAGCGATAGCTGGAAAAAAACAAGCTAAAGGCTCAGGTGGCAACATCAGTGACAGAGTGTGGAGGTGACGGTGGCAGCCCCAGCAGCATGAGGTCAGAGAGTGGCATATTGACATTCTGGAGGTGGCAAAAACAGGAGTAGGCCAAAGAGTGGAACAATGACACAGTGTGGAGTTGACGCCATCAACAGCAGCAGCAGCAGCATGAGGTCAGACAGTGGCACAATGACATTCTAGAGGTGGCAAAAAAAGGAGTAGGCCACAGAGTGGCACAATGACACAGTGTGTAGGTCACGGCAGCAGCCACAGCAGCAGCATGAGGTCAGACAGTGGCACAATGACAGAGTGTGTAGGTCACGGCATCAGCCACAGCAGCAGCATGAGGTCAGACAGTGGCACAATGACAGGTCACGGCAGCAGCCACAGCAGCAGCATGAGGTCAGACAGTGGCACAATGACAGAGTGTGTAGGTCACGGCATCAGCCACAGCAGCAGCATGAGGTCAGACAGTGGCACAATGACAGTGTGTAGGTCACGGCAGCAGCCACAGCAGCAGCATGAGGTCAGACAGTGGCACAATGACATTCTGGAGGTGGCAAAAACAGGAGTAGGCCACAGAGTGGGAAAATGACACAGTGTGGAGGTCACGGCAGCAGCCACAGCAGCAGCATGAGGTCAGACAGTGGCACAATGACATTCTGGAGGTGGCAAAAACAGGAGTAGGCCACAGAGTGGCACATATACAGAGAGTGGAGGTGACGGCGGCAGCAGCATGAGGTCAGACAGTGGCAAAATTTGACAGAGGGGTGGAGATGGGTGGCAATACCAGTCCCTGGTAAAGATGGTTGGTGGCGGGTGGAGAAACTGTCAGCAGATGGGGTGGCATCAGGCGGGTGGCGGCATCAGATTAGTTGGCTGAGGCAGGTAGTTTTGAACCCAGACTCTTTTCTCACAGTTTGGGTGAGGCGTCTTGGCTGATGTACCCTGACGCCTAAAGCATTGGTGTGTGGAAATCCTGGCCGATCCACGCCGGAGTCATCTTGACAAAGGTCAGTCATTCCACATTTCCCGGGGACAAGCGGGTTCTCCTTGGGGTAACGATGGCCCCCTGCCGCACTGAACACCCGCTCTGATGCCACACTACTGGCCGGCAGACAGCTTCTCCCAGCAAACTCGGCAAGTTGCGGCCACACATCCCAGTTTTGGCTGCCCAGTATCCAGCGATCTTCTAACTGGGGGTGGCAGAGTGCTGTCAAAGTAGGCACGACCTGTTTGGTTCAGGGCCTGCTGCTGCTGCTGGCGACTGCCCTCCTCACTAGGCGGGTGAAGGAAGCTGCTCTTTCAGTGACTCCAGACTTAGGTTTGCTGCTGATGTGACTGGTACTGCTCCTACCCCCACCTTCCCCCAGCAGCAGCGGCGTAGTACGTGAGCGCTGAAGAACTCCCTGGTCAGACCTGTCAGAGGAGGACGATCCCGCACATAGGCAGCGGCCAACTGGCTACGGAGGATTTCCCTATAGTATTTGAGTTTGTCCTCCCTCTCAATAGCTGGGAAAAAGGCTCCCATTTGGCCCGGGTACGAGGGTCCAATAGGGTGGAGACCAGAAGTCATCCCTCTGCCGGATGCTGACTATTCGCTGTCACTACCAGGCAAATAAACATGCTGTGGGCCATCTGCACAAGTGACTCCGAGGGGCTCCCTGCCTCCATCTCCACTGTATACTGCCACGGTGCTTGCGGGTCATCTGCCTCGTCTTCCTCATCTCCATCAACCTCCTACAGCTGCTCCTGCCCCTCCTCTCTTTCACCTGGTAAAAAATCCACTCTTTCACCAACAATTCTTCGCTCCAATTCCTCCTCCTCCTCCTCCTCCATTTCAGCCCCCAACCGGACTCATTTTGGCCGCGAATGTAGTCGCCACGTCTCCGTCCCCTGCCCAGACAGATTTTTCAGCATCTGTTCCGGGACATGAAACAGGGGAATGACTTTAAATTCATCCGTAGTCCTGGCGACTGACAAATAACGTTGCTCCCGAATGGCCTCAACAAACGGCAGGTGTCACGCATAAAGCTGCCACTGGCTGACATCAAAGTTACACAGGGGAGTACTCCTGTCCGCCTGGATCATCAAAATATCGTTAATGGCCTTTCTCTTTTTCATACAGTCGGTCCAACATGTGCAGGCTGGAATTCCCAACGGTGGAAACATCGCATATCAGAGTGTGTTGGGGGAGGCCGTTCTGCCGCTGCAACTCGAGGAGGGTTTTCCCCTGGCTTTGTAGGAATGGATGAAGTGCATGCACAGTTTCCTGCCATTTTCAGAATCTTCTGAAGATCGGTGAAGACTTCAGGAACTTTTACACAACCAGATTGAACATGTGCTCCATGCAGGGCACATGGACCATCCCTCTTCGGTGCAGCACGGACACCATGTTCCTCCCATTGTCCGTCTCCATGGTTCCGATTTGCAGTTGGCGCGGAGAAAGCCACACATCGATTTCTTGCTGCATGAAGTGGAGCATTTTCCTCCCCTGTGTGACTTCGTTCGCCGTGGCAAGCCAGGTGTAGAACTGCGTGACACCGCTGTGCCCAACACATGTGGTATGATGGAGCAGTACTTGTGGAGGCTGAGATGGTGGTGGTGGTGCAGCAGGAGGAGGCGGACATTGGAGCAGGAGCCGCAGTTTGACAAAGTGGAGGCGAAAGCGGCGTCTCCTGTCCAAGTTGTTGGTGTGCCTGGGCCGGAAGCACATTCACCCAGTGGGCCGTAAAGGGGCATGTACTGGCCCTGACCTTAGTTACAGCTCCAATGTCCACGGTGGCCGTGCAACCTTGGAACAAACCGATAAGCTCAAGGACTTGGCCCACCTTTGTTCTACATATTTATGAAGTGCTGGGACTGCCTTTTTGGAAAAAAATTACGGCTTTTGGGAAAATCTCCATCTCGGCTCGGCACAAGCCCTTAGTTCTCTGAACGATGCAGAGTCCACCATTTGGAAAGGAGGGACTGCACAAACCAACAACTTGGACAGGAGTATGGTCAGCTTCTGCCCTTAGGATGGTTGGACGCATACTGTTGTCTCTTTGCAATCGCCTCGCTGAACGACTGCTGGCGCCATGAGTTGCAAGGAGCAGGAGCATCTGGACCGGGCGATGATGTCAAAGAGAAACAGCTCCCTTCTGCAGAGGTGGTGGAGCCTTGACTGGCTGCAATGGCATGCGTGCCACTGGGCGCTGCTGCTGCTGCTGTTGCTGCGGCGGCAGGATGGACCATCACATCTGAGCCACGTTTCTCCCAGGCCACCAGATGGTGACACTGCATGTGCTGACGCAGGGCCGTGGTGCCAACGTTAGCTCCCTGGCCACGCTTAACTTTCTGCCTACAGACTCTACATATACCCATATTCGGTTCCTCCGGTGTCTTAGCAAAGAACTGCCACACCGCCAAGTATCGGATTTTACCGCCAACGCTCCGCACTGAGTGACTACTGCCATCGCTGCCTCGCTGAGCCCCTGTGCCGCTACTTTCTTGGACCTGTGAAGCGGGTTTTTTACCCTGTGTCCGCTTGGCTCCCGACCTCACACTGCTGCTATCCTCTGCATCACTGCCACACGACCCCTTGCTGGCTGCGCCACTGCCTGACGCGCACGCTGAAAGCCCTCTTCTCCTGACGTGATGAAGCCCTTGCCTCACCCGGCTCCCAAGTGCGGTTGGCTACATCTCATCAAATTTTTTTTTCATCGTCACTGCGTCCCTCATCTCCAGTTTGGTATGCAGAGCTGACCCCTCAAACATGACCTCCCATTGCCACTCTCAACATCTATTTCTTTGCCGCCTACTGCAAGAAGCAAGGGGATATTGGCCCCATTTCTTCGCTGCCAAGTAGCTGCTGACTGCCCCCTCAATTGTTCATTTCGCTATATAGTGGCGCTGAGCCAGACCACATAGCAGATCTCTGGCTGAGGGAAAACCCGGATGGGACAGAGGCGGGTTGAGGAAGGTGAGGCCGCTGATCCGCTCCCGGGCCATGCCAACTCAGGGTTGTTTTTCTGACGTTCCCACCGACTCTTGGCTGGGTTTTTCAGATGTCATTGGGAGGAAGTGGATGACCTAGTCAACAATCAAGAACCCTGGGTTGCTAGCAGCACACGGCCGCTAGATGGCACGGCAGTTGTGGCCTCACCGAGTGACCCCTGCTGCGACGTCCCCTTGCTGTGCTGCGACCTGGGCCTGGAAGTTTGTGCCTCTGCCACTCGCAGGGGAAGAGCCTGCCACCTCTCTGTCTGACATACTGTTTTGTTGTAAATTACAGACACTGTTTGATGAAGATAAACTGTAATATGATAAATCACACCCTGTATTTGACTCTAAATGAACCCACTAAGAAGCTTGGGTAACCCTTGGGGTATAAATTGGCTCCACAAATGGGCAGGAAAAATTGACTTGTATGTGCCGTTTAAAAAAATCTGTGTATTTTAGCGAATATAAATGCACAAATCGTCTAAATTAACCTTCGGATATGAATTATGCTACAGAATTTCTTCTGTGGCGGTGAAAAACAAAGTTTCTTTTACTGAGTACAACTGCAGAACAACGCTTAATTAAAATTGTAATTTTTGGCGGTGAAAAAGACGGTTTATTTTGTCACCACAGCAGAAAAACAACGCTTAATTAACCACTGGATGTAAATTGCGCAAAAGAATTGAGCAGCCAGGAACTACTAGCTTTGTAGCGTGTTACAATTGCGTGTTTTCTATGCTACACAACAAGAGAAAAAATTGTAATTAACCTTCGCTTGTGATTTTGGTACAGGAAAATTGTATTTTTTGGCGGTGAAAAAGACGGTTTCTTGGAGTCACCACAGCAGCAGAACAACGCTAATTAACCCCTGGATGTAAATTGCGCAAAAGAATTGAGCAGCCAAAAATGAAGTGTATTATGTATTGTAAAAACGCTGTTTCTTTAAATGAATACAACAGGAACGGCTTAGATCACCCTTGGATATTCAATGTGCTGTGCAGATAACATTAAAATGTATACGCAGCTGCAGTGGACGCACACTGGACTTCGATCAACCCCAAAAAATCAGAAATAACATTAAGAGAAGAGTCTCTGAACAAGCTGAGACACCCCACAAAAAACGCTGTAAAAAATCAGTTTCTTCAAAAGAGCATCACAATCACCGCGGCAGCACCTTCCCTGATCAGTACAGTGAGAGCGGTATAGCTCCCCGCGTGCGCCCGAAATTAATAGTGCGGTGATGTCACAGAAAACCCGCCGGTCCCCTGATTGCTTTCATCTCTGCACATGTCATCAGGCTATGCCCCTTTTTCCTCCCCGAGTGCTTTGCCCCATGTAACCCATGTGCTCGCAGCCATTTTATCAATCAAAAAGCACACTTCTTCGTTCACCCGAAAATACCCCCAAACTTCGACTTCGTTCAGAACCGAAGTTTTCCTGAAATTCTAAACGAATTCCACTTCGTTAGAATCAATTCGCCCATCTCTAATCTCTAGTTATGCCTCTGATACATAGGTATTCTCCCCTAGAAATATTACTTCTCATTGAAATAATGTAAGTAATAAGCTGCACAGAGGCACCATATGGCAGCATTAGGCCTAAAATTAGAGTATATATTTTATATAAACATATAAAATATATAACTTAATAACGGTTTATAAAAACAGGCACTAGTTCAATAATATATTTTTATGTGAATTCTCTTTTTCCTACAACATCTCAGTCTGATGCAGCCCAATGTAAAAGTGTAAACTGTGTGAGATCAAATATTGGAAACACTGCCTGACTCAACTAAAGCCTCACTTTTGAAAATACTTCAAACGACCAATGTTCTCAATAAAAACAACAGAGCAATGTTTGCTGAAAAAAGAAAAAACATTAAAATGTACTAAGAAAACATAAATTCTGAGCAACAAGCTGCGCCCTTTCCTTCTAGACACTCCTTAAATGCCACTCCCGCTGAAAACTTTGAACCCATATGAGTGAATATGTAATATATCTGCCAAAAGCGCAAAATAAAAGATATTGTTCTTATATTTATATACTACCTTATTTCTATCAGTTCAACTATTGAATAGCCCAACTGTTTTGCTTACTACAAGCTCTTAAATTTTGTGAGTTAATATTTCAATTAATTTCCTGCTGATTGTAAGACGTCTAACATATTTTACACAGTAGGATTTAACCCCTCTCCTGCTGAGCAGATTTTCAGCTCATTGTTAAGCCGGTAATTGCTTTTTTTCTCCTTCTAATGTAGACATTTATAGCTTCTAGGTTTGTAATATCATTAACTAGATAAAAAAGGTTTATTTATGAAGCTACAAAAATGTTGGCTTGCTGTTCAAATAGCATTTTCTGAAATTAGGAGCCTATCTTTAAATAAATACTTTGGTTAATGTGGGAAATACATTGTTTAACGTTCCAATAAGGCACTTTAATTTGTCCATAGGATTTTTTTTTTATGATGAAATTAGAGTTATTGAATTAATAGTTATGGCTAGTTGTTACAGTGTAGCATGTAATCATCTAACATGTAAAAATTAGATTTCATTTTGTTGGAATACATGCATCACATTACATATTACAGTAACCACTGGGAAATGAAAAGGATTTTCCTGAAACAAGACACTAAGGACAACAGGTGTTATCAGGGCATAGTCATTTTTTGGAGCGCTTTGAGCCAAACAAACTGTCATAACCCTGTTCTATAGATGTATGAACCATCATACGCCAAAACTTGGCACAATCTGTGCCAGGCACAATACTTTTGAATGTGCCAAAGATGTGTGTGTTGAGGAGGGGGTTGTCATGCCAGATTCATACAACACACCAAAAATGTTTGGTGTGAAACAAATTGATACCAGTTTCATAGTGGCCTGGCTGAGACTACTTTTGCAGTAGAATAGGACACATATACATATTGTCAGATCATACACTATTAAAAGCAGAGGCAGAATGAGTCGGCAACAGGTTCATTCATGTCCCCCTAATAGCTTAACATCAGGATAAGTTGTAAAGAATGAAACTGCTTTAGCTCTCCCATTTCCACTTGAATACAATTGTTGTGCATTACCTTACAAGTTATGCTAGGGCTATAGTGCCTTTTTATTCTAGGTCCCAGTATTAAAACTCTAACTAAGTAAACACTGATGGCATATTCTAAGATTATACCTTTAGTGTTTGACAGTTCAAAAGCCCCTTCAAAAGTAGAAATATCTATTTATAAAGCCCATCAATATAAATCATAAAGTGGGCCTAAGCACTGACATATTTACCTATTATGAATCTCAGTTTATAATATGCTATGTCTCAGAAACATGATTAAACTGACCCATCAGAGATCCAAAGGTTGCTTCAGTAGCCCAGAAGCTGAGGTCCATAAGAGCAGAGCACACTGATGGAGGGTGTCTGACAGGTCTGAACATATATACACACAAAATCCAGAGATTTTTTTTTTTTTTTACCTTTTACTGTGTCATTTTCTCTCTTCACTGGAGTTGCTTTAAAAGTATCATTCTCTCCTTAAAGTCTCCTACCATAGACTTTGATGGTATTTTGATAGTATATGTCCTTAAAGTCTGGTGCGGGTGATACACCTATCTTAGGAATAGGTTCCTGAAAGTGTCATCTCAGAATGGAGAGCTGGTTGCGCTTGCAAAAGACTCTCCATTTTGATAAAAATAAGATTCACACATATTTTCAAATTTATTTTCATTTTTTCATTATTATTTAGTTTACAAAATAAGAACCAAGTCATTACTGTGTTTTTTAGACGATGAGACAGACGTTTTATCTCCTAAAAAGGCGCCAAAACTCTAGTGGGTCTTTTAGTATGAGAGTACTTTTTAACTATATGCCCATGTCTTTTAATGTCTAGACGGTTACCAAATAATTCTGCAAGCACATTCTGGAATGCCTTTAACAGGTGCACAGTGATCGTATCGCTGCTGGCGTGGGGATCTCCCGAGAGAAAGCAGCAGTGGCAGAATGATGCAAGGTTTCGATCTGTAAGCCCAACATAACTCTGAAAGCCCAAGACCGCTGTCCCAAGGATTCCCGGACCTATGTCCTAGGGATGCACACACAGTTAAAAACCTTGGCGGAGCCCCTTCAATTAATCTTTTAGGCTATAGGCTGCATTAGGTCTTTTTCCTACAAGATGCCAGTGGAGCATCCTATCGCTGGCAGCATTTGCTCTGGGACTTACAAAAAGGATCTTGAGGATTCTTCAGGGGAACAAAAGGAGTTGACTTTCATTTATTTTATTTTAGAAATAGGAGCAATATTACAGTAATAGGGAGCTACTTGTCTACCTATCTACTTATCTACTTATCTAGGCCTTGCCTACCTACCTGAGGCCTCCTACTTGGAGCATTACCATACCTACCTAACTAACTTGCCTAGGGCCTTGTCTGTATACCTATCTAACTGAAGCCCTGGCTGGCTGCCTACCTATATGGGACCTTGCTTTCCCACCTCTCTTGGGTCTTTACTGTTCATCTTCATAAGGCCTTACCTCCTGCCTACTTTGGGCCTTAGATGCCTACCCACCTGCCTACCTGAGAATTTACCTATGTACCTACCTTGTCTATCAGCTTAGATTGATTCTAACTACCATAGGCTCTACCTGGCTACCAGGGTATTTCCTATATGATGGGCAGCCTATCTACCTGGGGGGGGGGGGGGGGCACCTGCTTAATTAGGGTCTAACTACCTAGACATGGGAATACTTATCTATAGGGTTGCATTTAAAATTCATGTTGCCCTAAGCACTTTAGATAGCTGTAAGACAAATGCTGATTTGTGTTTTTATATTCTTACAGATTTCCCCTTTGGACCACATCAGACAAGTTGGACTTTATCGGTCCAGTGTTGGATCAGTGTTGGATCCATTTCTTTAACAAAATGATTAAGGAGGGATGTTGCTAGGGAGTGTTTATTTGTGTTTTTTGTATTGATTTTGCCATTTTTTTTCAGTGTTAGAAATGGAGGTTTTTAACAGTCATCTTTCCATGACTGTTGCTGGGTCTTAGTGTCAGCCAGCAGTATTTTTTGTCCCCCCAAGGCCAAAACTAATCCCATCTCACAATTGTCCCAGGACTCAATGCACCGGGTTGCTGGCAGAAGTGGACCATCAAATCTGATGGTCTGCTTTTGGTGTGGAGCGGGCCAGTAATTTTAGGGTGTGAAAGGCCCAATATCCATGGATCTTCCCACCCGAATAGTATCAAAAAACAGCTGTTAGTTTTTCTTTTGCTGGTTATGAAAAATGGGAGGACCCCGACATTTTTATTGTTGTTTGTTTCTTATATCTAATATATATATATATATATAGGAAGGTACATGGATGTTGGTGCATTTTCATCCAAAAAGTACCAGCCCACAGCTGCCCCAGAAGCAGACCATCACATTAGATGGTTCACTTCTGAGAGATTCCTGTTATGCTGTCATGATGCATCATGAACATATGCAAGAGACTTTGTGTACAGTTTGATTACTCAAAATGTATGTTTTGCTGGCTCTCTATTTTTTAAGGTAGCTGATGGATTAATCCCCACCCCCTATCTTTTTATAATGAATATGTCTACACATATTTTAACACTGTCTTTAGTGTAATTATACACATTTGTATCACATTTACCTTCACATTTTGCACAAGTACAGTATATATTATGCAATGCATTCTCATGTATTTTACATAGCTTTTTTTTAATTCTATACAAGATTATATTAATTATAATAATTAATACTACCATTGTTATATCACTCAAATTAATAGTACTATTGCTTGATAAAGGCAGGAAGTAGTAAAACCGCCATCCTTGCACACCCTATTGCATTGGTTATACAATGCAATAGGATGTATAAATGATCGTGCCCCCTATATACATATATACATGTATATATGTATATTGGTGTATATAGGTATGTATAATATATATATATATATATTTTAAAATATATATATAAAATATATATATATAAAAATATTATATATATATATAATATATATAAATTATATATAGATATTATAGTGTGTGGGGGTATATAAATATGAATGATGAAGGCGTTAATCGTGCCCCCCTTGTCTTTTTTCTTTTTTGGCTACTCTATGTATATACTATATATTAAAAGTTCAATTTACCCCCGTTTTACCATTTTACAAAAAATGCACCCCCGGGTCTATAAGTGGAGGTGCAAAAAAGTTATTGGCTGCAAAAAGTGAGGCAAATCCTGCATATTTGGTATTGCTGGAATTGTATCAACCTGCAGAATACGTAAAACACACCATTTATATCGGAGAGTGAATGCCGTAAAAAAACAAACCTACAAACATGGAGCAAGTACTTTTTTTTCACATTTTGACCCAGTATATTCTATGGTACGGTGAATGACACTATTAGAAACTACATCATATTCCGCTAAATAAAAGCCTCATATGTCAATGTAAATGGAAAAATTCAAAAGTTATGCCTCTTAGAAGGCGAGGAGGAAAAAAAGAATGTCTCAAACAAAAAAAAAAAATACTGTTGCCACTGTACTTTGTTGATACATGCTATGTATGTAACCCCCCTCAAATGTACGCCCCCAATTTGGGAAACAAAGGCACTTTAAATTTTTAATTATTAAAAATAATAATTAAAAAATAATAAAAATAATAAAGTAAATTTTTTGTTGTACATTTCCCCCCCAGCAGGCAACCCGCTTTTCCCCTCATTGTAAACTATTGCAGGGGAATGTGGAATCACCCTTTTTTCCTGTAAAACTGAAAAAGGCTATCTTAAAATCCCAAAAAAGGTGGTTTTTTTGGCACATCCCCCCCGCCAAACAGTTTTTTTGGGGTCAAGGAAAGCTTTTTTGGGCCCGCTGTATTAGGGTAATTTTCCCGCAGCCGTTTATGTCAGGACACTGTCCCCCTTTACGCTTTTTACCAAAAATTTCCCCTAAATTTAAAAAAGAAATAGGCAGCTTTTTCTGACTGCTGCTGGATAATCTTCCCGAGGGCTTAATTAGGGATGAGCGGGTTAAAGTTGATATCGTCTTTGGGGGCGATGTCGAAAATCGGGAATTATCAATAAAAAAATCGATAGTCGATAATAGGGTTATCCCCCGGGTGACCATTAAAGTCAAAGGGGAGGAAAAAACACCTTTTATTCTTACCCCCAAAAGAGGGGTGGAGAAGCTGGAAATTAAATCCCCAAACAGTCAAATGGATAAAGTGCTACATCTTAGGCAAACACCTTTGGGTTTTTAAAACCACAGAAAAAAAAATCCCAAGGCCATTTACTATCCCTGTCTTGCCCACAGCCTTAACCCTTTTAAAACCCCATGGGCCCCCAAATTTAAAAAAATGCCAGAAAGGGGTATGATTTTAACCCTCATTTAAATTGAAAATGGACATTGAAATTTTCCCCGTCTGGAAACCCCAGCTGAGCCCCAAACCCCATTAAACCCCCGAAATTTAAAAAGTGGGGAAAAAAAAGGAGTCCCTTTCCCCCACCATTTTTGTTGAAATGGAAATTTAAAAAAAACTGCCTGTACCGCAGTAGGCCCTTAAAAACCCGTCTGAAACCCCCAGATTAAAAAAATGCTGGGAAAAAAGGGGTCCCTTTTAAAAAACCATTTTTGTTGAAAATGGAACCCTTGAAATATAAACCCGTCCTGGACCGCAGGGATGACCTTTTAAACCCGGGCTGACCCCCAAATTAAAAAAAGCCGGGGGGAAAAAGGGTTTTTTTGAAAAACCCCCATTTTTAGTTTTAATGGACATTACCTTTACCGGGGGTTTTCCCGGGTCCCCCAGTTAAAAGACCATTTAAAAACCCGGTTTGCCCCCAAATTAAAAAGTTTCCCCGGGAAAAGGGAGTTTTGAACCAAATTTTTTTTTGAATGGAAATTAAAATATATCCCGTCCTGAACCGCGTATGCCATTTTAAAACCCGTTGGCCCCCCAGATTAAAAAGTTTCTGGGAAAAGGGTCTTCAAAAACCCCCTTTTTAGTTGAACTTTGGGTATTGAAATATATCTGTCCCGAAACCGCAGTAAAGAAAAATTAAAACCCGTCTTTACCCACCCGATTAAAAAGTGTGGGGAAAAAAGTCTTTTCAACCACCATTTTTTTGTTGAACTGGAAAATTGGGCTAAACCTGGGCCTGGACCCCAGTTTTAACATTAAACCGCTGAAACCCCCCCCAAATTTAAAAAATTCCTTGGAAAAAAGGGTCTTTGAACCAAACCCTTTTTTTGTTGAAATGGATATTGACTATACCTGTCCGGGCCCCGCATGAGCCCCCAAAACCCGAATGACCCCCACATTTAAAAATTCCCGGGAAAAAAGGAGTCTTTCAACCACCATTTTTTGTTTTAAATGGACAAAAACTATACCTGTCCTGGGGGCCCCAGATGACCCCCCAAAACCCTTTTTAAACCCCCCAAAAAAAAAAAAAGTACCGGGAAAAGGAGTCCCTTTTAACCCCATTTTTGTTGAACTGGACCTAGACCTATAACCCGTCCCGGGCCCCAGCATGAACCCCCAAACCTGTTTGACCCACAGATCACAAAAATGGCCCTTCCCTTTAAATTTTTTACGTGACTCCCCATTTAGTATATTTTTTGGTAACTACATTTGTTTACAGAATTTTTTAGGGAAAATTTTATTTATAGTTTTTTAAATTTTTTCCATTTTGTTTTTTTTTTTAAGGTTGGTAAAAAAACAAACATACAACCCCCCCCCCCGCAGTTTTTTTAAAGGTTTTTTTTTACACGTGTAATTGTTAAATTTTTGTCCGCAAAACCCTTAAGTAATACAAATGGGCCCAAATCATCCCCCAAAAAACTTTTTAGTTTTAGGGAAGGGCATTTGCCCCCGGGGGTTAGAGACTGAAATTTAGCCCAAACAATTCATTGGGTTTTATTTTTCCTCCAAATCCTTTTCAAATTTAAATTTTTGGAAAATACTCCCCGGAATCAAATGATGGGGACCCCAATTTGTGCTCCCCCCCCAAGGGAAAAATTTTTAAAACCTCAAAAATTTTGCAAATTTTTGTCCAGGCCCGGGGCCCCTTTTTTTTAAAAATACTTTTAAACCCTCACAAAATTTACCTTTTTTTAAAAACCCTTTTTTTGAAAAAAATTTGAAGCTCTCCTGATTTTCCCCTTAAAGGTGAGAGCCTGCTGCCGTCAGCCTTTTGGTTTTTCACCAAAAGGGCCCCGCGGGCCAAAGGGCCCCCAAATTAAAAACCCTTTTGAAAACCCATTGAAAATTGGGATTAAAAGATAATAAAAGGTTTTTTTTGGGACCATCAAAACCCCCTGGGGGTTACTAAAACCAAAAATTTCTTTTTATTCAAATTTAACTGCAAAGTTTGATTATCAAAAGCTTGACTGACCAAAATGAAAAAAAAAACCCGTTGGGAAAAGAAAAACGGATAATATAAGGTTTTTTTTTGGCACCTTTCAATTCACGTGGGACAAATAAATTGCTTTTAAATTTAAATTTTTAAATACAAAAAATACTCTATGAAAAAAGATGACTGACCCAAAAATGAAAAAAAAAACCTGTTGAAATGTAAAACGGATTTTTAAAAAAGGATTTTTTTTGGGCCCCTTCCCGTACACCTGTGGTGAAAACAAATTTTGCTGGATTCAAAATTTTAAAAATGGGAAGGTTTGGGTTATCAAAACAAACTGGCCCGGGGCCCCAAAATGGGAAAAAAAACCCTTTGGGAAAAATTACTGATAATAAAAAAGGGGGAAAATTTTTTGGCACCTATCAAAAATGTGGGGAACTACAAAGTTGCTGGATTCAAATTTTTAAATTTCAAAATAGATCTAAACCCAACAAAGCTTGATGACAAAAAAATGAAAAAAAACACGTTTCTAAATTATTCGGAAAAATTAAAAGGGGGGTTTTTTTTTGGCACCCTTTTAATTTTACCTGTGGGGACTACAAAATTTTTCCTGGGAATTTACATTTAACTGAAAGTACTCTATCAACAAAGCTGTTCCCCGCCCCCAAAGTGGAAAAAAAAAAAATGTAATTTAAATGTATTTGGATAATGAAAGGTAAATTTTTTGGAAAATAAAACCTGTGTTTACTTTCAAAAATTTCTGGATTCTTTTTAATGCAAGGGTTGGGTATATCAAGAAAGCTGGGAAAGGGGGAAAAATTGAAAAAGAACACCCATCTGAAAAGTATATGATAATTTAAAAGTTGGGGGTTTTGACCTAACAAAGAGACCCGCAGTTTTCTAGAAAATATTTTGGGATCCTAATAAAAAGTCCCAGGCTCCCAATGTCCAAAGGGAAAATTTCAATTTGGGGAAAATGTTAATAATAAAGCTTTTTGCAGTGCAATGTCTACACTAAATTTGGTGTACTATACCAGTTTTCTTTAAAGAGCTTGGGTTTTTGTTGGCTGCGGGGCCCCTTCCCCCCCTCCCTCCCGTGACTTTACAGCGGGGAGATGCTTCTTTAAAATTCTCTAACCCAATTTCAAAAAAATCTTAAATCTCTGATTTTAACTTTAAATTTAAGGGGTCAAGTTTAAAAGTAAGTTTCTTTTTTGGAAAAAAATAGAAAAATTTTGCTGAGCTGGGTTTTCTGAGTTTTTGGACCAGAGGGGAGAGCGCACGTCCTTCTGCTCTTGAGCGTGACAGACCCAGATTTATGAAAAGGAAGGGCTGTTTATGTTTAAGAGGGGGTATTTAATTTTTTTCCCGCCCAAACCGGGAACCATACACACCCAGTCCCCTGACCGGGTTGCAAACATTTACCCTGCTCTATTCTGTAAACTAATTTGCTGGGCCCCCCCAAAATGACAGGAAGGCGAAAATTTGGCGCGATATTTTTGATAATGCACAAAATTTTTTAAAAGAAATTCAGCCCAAACAAATAATGCAAGTATTCCCGCTTGGGAGCCTACAGCTCCCGTACTGAGTGATTTTCATTCCTGTCAGCACCTCTTTTTACATTGTGATTTATGAATCCCTGGAGGCAGGGGACTTTCCCTACTAGGTTACACCCACTACAAGGAAAGGGTTTTTTGACTGACTTGGCTTCCCAAAACTCACCCCACTGGTGATGGAAAAAAACTCTATTCCCACCCTTTTAGAATTAAAACCATTTTGATTGATGGGGCATCACGGGGAAAGCCCGGGAAATTGGGGAGGAATGAATTTAAAAAAACTCTGGGTGGTTTTGGGGAGAAAAACAAGGGGAAATTTTTAATCAATTACAAAAAAGGGGTTTTAAAATAATTAAGTTGTTGGAAAGGGCTATAAAAAAAAAACAGAAACCCGGAAAGCCCCTTTTTTAAAGGGGGGTTTAAAAAAAATTTTTTAATTTTTTCTTCCCTTTTAGTTTTTCCTTTTTTTGTCTTATTCTTACTTATTCTTTGAATTTTGAAGTGCTGTGGTTTTCATTTTTTTTTATACATTCTCCCTCTTTAAACTTTAGTTATGGTATAAGTATATTTCACAGTTAAGTCACATTATTATGATGACAAGCTAATATCCAGAATAATTGTCATGTGTAATATGGAGAGCAGCAAGATGGGCCAGGAATGACTCCTAGGAAGTTTCCAGATGCCTGTGGAAACCAAGTAGGTTTCCACAGTTATCTGAAGTCATGCTGACTGCAGTACATTCTATCGCTGTAGTACTACAATCCACGTAGTCCCACAGATGCTCCGATGAATTAGGGGGTCAATTCTGATCATGTTCTTCCAGCCAATGTTAAACATTTCCAGCTATGTAATATGTCAAATTGTCTTGCTAGATCCCATCCACCCAAGGGAAGACTAGCATGTATGTGTGTACATAATCTGCAATTATGAATTTATACCCAATTCAATTGTGAGTGTCTTCAACATGGATGACTGGGCCCAGTTAACTCAAAAAACATTCCCCAGACTGTAGAACAGCCACCGCCAGTTTGTGCTTTACCAAAAATGGTTGCAGGATGTTTGTTCTCTTAGGGTGCTTCCACACAGCACAGTTTTGGTGCAGTTTTTACTGCACTCCTAATAAACTGACTTTATTAACAGCAAGATTCTTTCAGTTGTGTAAATTGTTAAGAAAGGTTTTTCAATTAAGTAATCAATTACTGGTCTGAAGTCTTGGGGGATAAAAAAACCAAAACTCATTGATTGCTTACGTTCCAAACAGTTTAGGTAAGTGAAAGAAGCTAGATGGTAATAAAGGAGTTTAATTGGCACGCAGTTAAAACTGCACCAAAATTGTGCTGTGTGAAAGCACCCTAAAGTGTTTGTCTCCTGATTTGCTGACATCTGTCCATACAATAAAGCAGAAAATGTGAATCGGAGAATGCAACTAGTCGGCAGAGGTCTAGTTCCGATGATGCCATGAAAACTCAAGCTTTTCTGCTGAACTTCATTAGCAGAAGTGCAGTGACCATATCTCTGCTTCAGAACCCCATACACAGTAGGATTCACTGAACTGTTATTTTTGTTATACAGTTTCACCACAGCACCAAGCGCAAAAATTAAGCAGTTTCAGAGATACTGCCACCCTTGGCCAGAAAGTCAACAATTATCCCTTCATGCATTTTTCTGCCAAATTGTCCCTTTTATCCACAAAGGGTATGTGTGCAGACAGCCTATCACAAACCTTTTACACCCACCAAGTCTGCTCATGGTCATAATAATGTGACTCAAGTGTGCATATAAGTAAAGTAGCATAACATTTGTTCTCCTTTTTTTTTTCTTATTTTCTTCAACCTTAACCTTAGGTGTGTTTAATGGTCTGGTGTGTCTTATTGTCCGAAAAATATGGTAATTCGAAAATATTAATATAGAAAATGTTAAGAAAATTAGAACCAGAGTAAACAGTTTCTTGTTAGCCATCTATATTATGTAAATGATGAGAGCTAGCTAAAACCATGAGCATGAATCATGCACTTTGGGAGACATGTATGGAACTAGGTGCATCAAAGTTCATTTTCGCATCTTTTTTTCAGTGTATAATGCGCCTGAATGTATGAAAGTGGTTTTTGTGCGCACATAAATGGTGTCTAAAGTCCATTGCGCTTGACCTGTTTGTTTGGTGCATTACGGAACTTAGACGCATTAGTAATGCAACAAACATGTATAAAGGCTATAGATTTGCTGGAAATAGCATGTCAGTGAATAGAAACTATGGTACTGATCTTGCTTGGTGGACCACAGGTCCGAGCAAGACCTGTGGTGTGCTGGCTCTTGCTGTACAGTATGTAGAATAAAGGGTGAGAGCAGCGAAAATAAATTTCAAATTTAATGTAGTAAACATTAAAAATGTAAAATTCTGAACATCAGTGGGTTATTTAATGTAAAATTAGTTTTAGGTTCTATTAAATTTAAATACATTTTATAGGAGATACTTTTATATTTTTGGGATATTATATTTTACATTAATTTTATATTATAACATTTTTATAAAATTTAAATAATTTAATTTTATATACTTTGATCAGTATCATAAATTACTTTTTATTATTGTACTGGTGTAAGTTGAGAAATATTGGACATTTTTTGCCCAAACAAACTTTGACTACTCTGGCAGACCACATTGAAATAGGTCTGCCTGTTCGAGCAGTAAGGTGCTAAAACTAAAAATAAAAACTAAAATGACCCCTTATTGGAAACTACACCCCTTAAGGAATATATCTAGGAGTGTAGTGAGTATTTCATTTTTTTAGCGTTAGGCTCTGAAAATGAAAAAACTTATTTTGTTCAACAATCTGCAATATTAACTAAGAATGTTTAATTTTTACAAGGAATCCTGGGAAAAAAAGCATCCAAAAGTTTGTTGCGTAATTTTTTCCAAGTTCATCAATAACCTACATTTTGGTGTGAACTGCTGTTTGGGCACAGGACAGGGCGTACAAGGGAGGGAGCACTTTTTGGTTTTTAAAAGGGAAATTTTGCTGGGTGCCATGTTGCATTAGCAAAGTCCCCAAAATAGCAGAACAGGTGAAACCTCTCAGAAGTTGGCCCATTTTGGAATCTTATTTAACATATAGCCGTATATTATTAGGCTGTTATCTCTTAAACCTCTATGGGAGTTCCTTGCAATATTCCCCACTTGTAACTCAAAATAACACAGGAGGTTTGTAGTATATTTCAATTATTATTTTCTTAATTTTCAAATGGTGTATATACATAGTCGTTGATGACGACAGACACCTATGTCAGTGAATACAAACTAAGATAATAAGATAATATGATTAAAGCTTGATAATTTTACCATGGTTCAATCTATCTATATGCATTTGATACAAGCAGGGAGGGAGAACCTGCATAACGAACCTGGAGGCAGATCTCAGTGAACATAATAGCCATAGCTATGGGCTAAGTCTTTTTTGCATGAGTGAATACAAACTAGACACGTTAGACAGCACTTATCTGATGCAATGTAGCACCTAGATTAGGGCGACGTTTTGGAAATGCCACTTTTCCTTTTTCAAGCTTGAAAAAGGAAAAGTGGTATTTCCGAAACGTCGCCCTGCCAACAGGCAGCAAGAGGATTGCGCTCTTCTCTATCTGGCTTCATATGGACGCTCACCTAATCTAGGTGCTATATTGCATCAGATAAGTGCTGTCTAACGTGTCTAGTTTGTATTCACTGTCATAGGTGTCTGTCATCATCAACGACTATGTATAAACACCATTTGAAAATTAACTAAATAATAATTGAAATATACTACAAACCCATTTTAGAATCAACACCCGTCATGGATCTCATCTAGGGGTGTATTGTGCATTTTGGGTGAACATGTGATCCATAGATTTATTAGCATTGGGCCATGAAAATGGGGAAGGAAAAATGCAGTTCCGCCATTGTATTTAGGACTTCATTTTTACAGTGTTTGCCAAGTGGGATAAATAACAGAATAACATTATTATGCGAGTCGGTACAATTGAAATAATATAAATTTTATATAGTTTTTTATGTTTTACTACTTTTACGCAATAGAAATTGCGTTTTTATGTTGTCATAGTGTTTTTTATTTTTGACAGCGGTCATCGTGCGGTATAAATGACATTCTAGTTTACTCAGCAGGTTGATATGATTACTGCGATACCCAATTTGTATTTTTTATGCTTTACTGCTTTATTTAAAAATAAAACACTTTTATTCAAAAATAAAAACATGTTTTTGCATCACTATAGTCTGTGAGTCATAACTTTTTTATTTTTCTGTGTAAGGAGCTGTATAGCAGCCTGTTTTTTGGTGGATGAGTTGACGTTTTTGTTGGTATTGCTTTTTGGGTGGACAAGGCTTTTTGATCGCTTTTTTCCGTCTTCTGGAAGACAGGGTGAAGAAAATATTGCAATCCTAGTAGTGTTTTTTATTTGAATTTTTAACCTCGCTCACTGTGCAGTATCCATGACAAATTAGTTTTACTCCGTGGGTCGATACAATTATAATGATATCCAATTTATATAGTTTTTTATATTGAAGCGCTTAAATTAAAAAAAAAAGTGTTTTTATTGTATAAAACAATATTTATATATTGCTGTTTTATGATATGATATGATGAACTTTTTTATTTTCCTATATACAGAACTATTTAAGGTCTTTTTTGTGGGATGAACTAACATTTTTATTGGTACCACTCTGCATTTATGAGTTTTTGATCGCTTTTTATTCCATGTGCTGTGGGATGAACAAAAATCGCAATTCTGTGACTGTTTTTTTTTTTTTGCCATGCAGGTTAAATAACATGACAGATTTATAGGGTAGGTCGTTACACATGCGGCAATACCACACATGTATACTTTATTTATTTTTTAGCTTTTTTGTGGTTTACAAAGGGGAAAAGGGCAGTATATGCACTTTTATTTTATTTTTCATGTTTGTGTTATACTTTTTTCTACTTTTTCACATTATTTCACTTTTCCCCATAAGAGATTTGTATCAGTGATCCTCAGATCACTGATACAATAGAGATCGTTACAGAGCATAGCTACTCTATACTGGTCTACATGGCGACTAACACTCACCATGCCCAATAATGCCCAAAATGCATTGCGGGTCATGATGACGTCACAGACAGCCTGAAAATTTTTCTTACACTCCCAGGCTGTCCAGAGAGGAGACAGAAGCAGCACAATCACTGCTGAACTGACGGAAGGCAGAAGGAGCTCATTCCTTCTGCCTTTGCCATAGCTGCTGTGATGTAAAACATTGTGGTAGCTAAGGGGTTAATCGCCCGCGGCAATATACTGCTGGCCCCATGACATCCCATACTGGTCCCATGCTCCATATCATACCCATACGTCAAATTGCTGGAACTTCTGACGTATCAAATGTCGGTAAGGGTTTAAAGTCATAGATATACAAAAGTATAGCATGAGTCTATACATTTATATGTTCATCCTTTGTGTGCATAGTATTGTGCATATCCATATATGTACCAAAATACATATATGCTATTTAAAAATTAAACATTTATGTATAAATCCTTCTTTAAACAATATGAAAACGAATGAACAAATCTCCTGTAAGAACGTTATCTGAGTTTATTTACTGGTCGTTGCAGAACCGGAAAATGAAAAAAAAGCTATAAGCAAAGCTGTCAAGATCAGTGGAGAAACAGAAGCTAAATATATTGCTTCCCAGAATAAGGTTCCCAACTGTTTAGTGATTAGGAAATTATTACGTGTGTGACCCAGACATTTTAAGTACCACAATGCATCAGGTATTACTTCTTATCTTAATTTAATGCATTCCAAGCCAGATAGAATGTGTTGACCCTTTCACGGTAACTAGCAACTCCTTCTTTCCTACTGCAGTGGAATGTAGAGTATTTTATCACTCACTTAACCATTTTACATGACATTCAGATAAAGCTTAGTGCAATCAAATGGCAATTTATATTTTGTATCTGCTGCTGCAGGTATGATAAATAGTGTATCAACAAGTAGTCTACTTTATAGCAAGTCACAGGAATCAATAAAACACAAAATAAAATAGTGTGTATTGTAAAAGAAGAAATACAGTATTAGTAGTTATAGCTGCTGATATTATTACAAAAACATAAACTTTGAAATATCAGTTTTGCAATATTAGTATTAAAACTGTAAGGGCACAGTGGCGGGAGCTTGGAGAAGATGGCTTCCTCAACCCTTTTCTCACCCCCTCACTCCCTGCTAGGTACCATCCACATCCTTTCCAGTCCTTTGATGTGGGTGCTGACTGTGATTATTGTATTAGGGGACGCTTTCAGCCACACTGGTGAGTGGATGGCATGGCATCATTCTTCCCCACTGCAGCTGGTGAATGTGGGCAACATTGTCCTCTACAGTTTATAAAATTGTGGTTGGTGGCTGTATTTTGGTTACAATCCAGCATAGGACATGTTAAGGCATATATATATATTGTAGATAAACTTCAAGCATACACCATGATATTCATGTACAATATATAATATTAGTACTAAATTTAAAAAAGGATAAATAACCTCTTGTATTTGTCAGTTTCAACTGTTTAATGCAATGCTATACTTCAGAGCTTTTTGTTACAATTATTTATTAGAGTCATAAGCACCAAAGAGGTCAACTAGAAGCACTATTCCGAGGCCATAAAACTAGCAAGAAAAAGAAAAGCATAGTATTTTATTTTTTAAATTAAACGTCCATCTTTCAAGATCGACATTCTTCAAATCTGTAATTCCAACATTCTGGCTGATTAATTTTTTAATATATCTTTCCATTGGCTGGAGATCCACATTTGGGTTACAAAACTCCAATTTTTATGCATAGACATACGATTATCTGATAACATTCCAGCTTTAGGGTATGTAACAGAAACAGAAAAGGTATCACCACCAATTTCAGCCAAGGATTTTTACTATAGCGGCAGTTTTAACTGGGATCCACTGGAAAGAATAAATAGATTATTCTTTTCTTTTTCCACACTACAGATATGTAATTTGTGGTGTGGAAAATCCATGCCGTTGTTTACAGTGTAAACTACAGCACAGACTGGCCATTCAAAAGAATGGCAGTTGGATTACACAAGTATATTAATGTAGAATGCAGCATGGGATCTGTATCAAATTCTTCATTATAATCAGGTGTGTGAATTTACCTTTAGTAAAACAGCGTGCAGTAAGTTATGAGCTACTACTGTAGCATATAGGAGTATATGCTATAGGGTAAAGGGAGTTGTAATTTATTATGTCATTGTGATACTCTGCCACACTCTTTTACTGTGAGTTACTGCTCCTCAGATGAATCCTGAACACTGTGATGATGTGAACTGGAAACTACATTCTCATGTTGATTCTGTGAACTGATGAATGTGAAGGGATTACTGTTATGTGCAGCGGGCAGCAAAGGAGTGGTCCTCATGGAAACAAGGGAGGGGAAAGTAGGTTCTAAATTTCCCTAATAAATAGTGATATGGTGGTTCTATCTGTGGTTGTGTGCAGCTTGACCAGTTCAAGATGGATGAGGTTACTTCACCCACATGTATGGACTGTTGACCTGCAGGCCTGAAGCCAACACCCTTCTTTGGCCATGGATCCCTGAAACCCATAGGAAAGACATATAGAGAGAAATGCAGACAAGCTAGATTATAAGGTTCCCATGCAAGGTACAAAGGATGAATACGAATGCATGGCACAGTGTGTCCCACACAAGCCTCGTGACTCTGCTGATGTCCAATATTTGCTTCTGGCATGGCTCAACAAACCCTAATCCAGTTCTCCTTGGGGTTTTACTCTAACACCCTGTATTCTAAGCTGGAGAGAGAAGATTTAAGGTATCAGTTCTTCTGGGTTTCTTCTTAACTCCTTGAAGTCTAAGCTTCCTCTGACTAAGGGACTATTTAGATGGGAGCGCTCCTGGCTTCTAGCTGCATAGGTGGAGAAAGGAATTTTTTTAATGAAGGAAAGAGGGATGACAAGTATGTCACCTTGCCAGAGAATAAAGAAAGAGTTAATGTTTTTGCACCATTATCAATGTCTGCTCTCCCACTTCCACACCTACACTACAACAAGGGCACCTTACACCAACAGCTTGGGCAGGAGACTACCACCAACATCATTCCAGAGTGTGCCCCAGGCGGCACCATCTGGCAACATCATCATCATCGACTTCCATCCTCTCCTCTGCTACTCCCGTCCGTTATACTACTAGTGGCGTCTATACAGGTAAGCTTTTGTTCTGTAACCGAAAAACTGACCACTGAGATTTCTATACGTATATATTAAGAAATTTATCAGCACAATGTTGGCCCTGACACGGTGTTGAAACGAGAATGCATGGAGCTTTTTGATCACTTTTTATTCCAACTTTTTGGATTTTTTTCTCTTTAGATGTTAAGTATATATATATATATATACACATACTTGTACTTTTAGTTCCCCCGGGACTTGACCACTTACTTGTAAACTGTTCTGCAATACAATAGCGATAGTATTGCAAAATAGCATTTTATTATGGCTTCTTGCCAGATATGATAGAGACTTGGCGAATGAGCCCGCTTCATACTTCCTCACCAATACTATGACACAAATGTACATCAAATAGCTGTAAGAAGTTAAAGTTTGTAAATAAAAGTGAGACTAGAGAAAGCTATTACAATCCATTGAAAAGCATCCGGTGTATGTTTATCATGTTTATACGAGACCCCACATGCCATCACGGGCTGTTATCAAGCACCTGAGTACAGATGTTACAATGTAAGACATTAAAAGCATTATCATACCAGTGGTACAGAACATTATCTAAACTTTTTTTCTAACAAAAAATTTCTCAATGCAGTAATTTATATGTAATATTTGCTACATTCATGCATCTCTAGGTGGGATCAGGCTCACATATACATCCTTTTGAGAGGCAGAAAGGCAGAGAGAAAGAGGCAAAAAGCAAAAGGCAGAGCATATATAGCTACATGCTGCTGTTGAGTGTGTCCCCAGAATCAACTCCACTAGTGGGCCCCAGAATCAACTCCACAAGTTGGTTCAGAATGAAGCTTCACTAGACTCTAGCTACCACAGTCTGACACTGGGTAGGACTCTTCAAAAGCACCCAGGTACATCTTTATATGAGACCCTTCATGCTATCACGAGCTATTAAAAAGACTCAAAATAAATCTATATGCAATGCCCTTCCTGCCATCCCAATCCAATGAAAAGCACTAAACAGTAAATCTTTATGTAAGATCCAACCAGCTAAAAAGCTAAAATACACCCTAGTACATCCTCATGTAAGTCCCTGCATGCCATCACAGTTCATTTAAAAGCATCCAGCTATATCTAAATTTGATTGCAAGAAGATAAAGAAGAAAACAATGGTACAAGAGAAAAAACTATGCAGAATGCAGTTATACAGTAATGCATCCCAGAGGTGCTATAAATGACATGTATAAAGAGAGTGACCTATGTAAAATGTAAATCTAAAGGCAACTATGGCACAATTGTGAAAAAATAACACTAAATCATAATTATTGATTAGTATTGCACTTAGGTTTTAGTGATTCCAAATTTGCCAAATACAAACTCTATGGAACATCAGGGCTACTCTACTGTAAGTGTTGCGGTAAGGAATAGTCCAACCCTAAGCCTAACTGCAACCCTTACCTAAAACCTAACCTTAGTTTTAGGCATGGAGTTAGTGTTATGGTTGGACTAACCTTAATCCCAATGCTAACCGTAGGGTAGGGCTAGGGTTGGACTAAACATAACCATAAACCTGGGATTTCCTAAATGTGCACATGATAAACTTTAATAGAATTTTGGTTCAGAATGTCCTAAACCTAAATATTGTGACAACTTCAGCCAAACTTCTCTCAAACCAAACCAAGCAAAACTACTCTTGACTATGATCAACAGAAGATAATTTCTAAGAAGCAGCACAATACCAAAACAATGTGTCTTGCCATATAAGCTTGGCATAGAAATGTTGCTTACCCAATAACTTTTCAGTATGAACAGTTTAAGCAGACAAACAAAACCAAATTCATAATGGGTATACAAAAGCTTTGATATGGCACAGCAAATCCAGATTTAATTTGTTACATCAGGGAATTGCGCACTCTGAAGTTCATTATGATTGGCACAGCTGCAATCTTTTTATATTCATTTGCAAACTCATCAAGAAAACTCTGCAGGGGGAGCCATTTTACATAACCAAATGTAATGTTTTACACGTTATTGTATTTATAAAATGGATTAGAATACAAAGCAATTGTAAAATACTGAGCTGAAAACAAATTATTAGACTTAAGAAAATGCTTAAATTGGAGATCAGTACATAACAAAGGGCTAAAGATGTGTGTAGATGTAATGTGCTAATTCCGCGTTACTGAAGAAAGAAATTCTTAACCCAGTTCTGGGAATATCACTTAGGCATTATAATCATTGAACAGTTTAACTGTTCTAGAGTATATAGATTATCTTTCAGATCCTGAATATAAGTAAATTTATTGGCTACATACTTTGTGGGGAACTCCTATAGTGTTTAGGCAAAACTACTGCTCTGTATGTATATATTAAGACCTGTCAGAAGAAACCTTAAGGCTATGGCCACACCCCAAGTGTAAAATGTTGCTTGGCCGGTATTTTATCATCTTTTTAATAGTTTTGGGGAATGGTTCTGTCTGCAGTTTGCAGATACGCCCCTCTTCCTAAACCATTGAAGAGCACACCTTCTGCCTGAAAATCGGGCAGCAGATTGTGCATGTTACAAGTTTTTCGGAACGACAGCGGTGTAAAAATCTGTCTGGTTGAAAATTTGTCCAGTGTAGACTACTGAGCGGATTTTCTATAAACGTCTATGTGGATGGTTGACAGTTGGTTTCAAATGATTTTCAAATGTGAAAACCATCTGAAAATCTGTCCGAAAACATTACAGTGGTGCCGGACCCTTACACTAAATAAAAAGAATTTAAGATAGCAGGAACATCCAATGTGTGGGATAAAGTTGGTGCTTGGATAGAAAAAGTGATTCGAAAGTGACAAATCAGTATATACAAAAAATGACGGTGGAATGAATCATCCTAAATTATTACGTGTCAGTTTAATTAACACATAAAATAAATAAAACAAAGTAAAACAATGCGTTTCCCCTATGCACATAGCCGGCTTCCTTAGGTAGCTAGCTACATGTGTCGGAGAAACGCATTGTTTTAATTTACTGTATACAAAGCAGTATTTAGAAAGTCTTTTACTCCTCCAAAGGTTTAGGGAAATTTAGAAATGTAATTTTTTAGTGATGGGTGCCATCGGTTCAATACAGTTAAAACCCACTGCTAACTGCATGGCTTGGAGCATGCTCAGACCCCTGCTCTTTAATCCTCTAGACACAGTGGTCACCTGAGTGCTGAGTGGTTGCTATAGTGGTTGGCCTCGGTCAGCTCATAGCCTCACATGGCTTTCATTACCACCTGTATGCTGATGATACCCAACTCTACATCTCTGGCCCAGATGTCACTTCTCTACTCTCCCGGATCCCTGACTGTCTGTCCTCCATTTCCTCCTTTCTTCTCATCACATCTCCTAAAACTAAATGTGGGAGAAAACAGAACTCATCATCTTTCCACCATCCAACTCTACCCCTGCCCCTGATCTCTCTATTACAGTCAACGGCTCTACACTTTCACCGGTCCCACAAGTCCGCTGTCTTGGGGGTAATCCTAGACTCTGCTTTATCTTTCAAACCACACATCCAAACCCTCACCTCCACCTGAAAAACATCTCTCGCATCCGCTCATTCCTCGGCTATGACACTACAAAAATGCTGGTCCATGCCCTTGTCATCTCCCGCCTAGACTACTGCAACATCCTTCTCAGTGGCCTCCCACTAGCACCCTCGCTCCCCTCCCCCATCCTTAATCTGCTGCCTCGTCCTTAAATCCATCTCTCTCCTCCTCGCTACACCTCTGCCTCTCCCCCTCTGCCATTTCCCTTCACTGGCTTCCCATTGCCTCAGGGCGAATTCATTTTCACAAGCTACTAAACCATGACCTACAAGGCTCCCATGACCTCTCCCCACCATACATCTCTGCCCTAATTTCGCAATATCTCTCCCCCACGCACTCTTTCCCGCTCCTCACCAGGGAACTAGGACCTTCCTCCTTCTGCACTCCCCCTAACCAGCTCCTCCACACAACCGTCTCCAAGACTTTTCCCCCTGTCTTCCACCCACAATCTTGAACTCACTGCCCCAACACATCAGACTCTCCCCACATCACCAGCCTTCAAAGGCAACCTGAAAACCCATTTCTCAGGCTTGCCTATAAACCTTCACTAAACTTGTCACTACTCGTTCTCCTCCACAGACTTGACTGCCCCTCACTCTCCTGTCTCTTTCCCCTCCCTTGTAAGATTGTAAGCCATCGGGGGTAGGGTCCCCCTGCTCTCCCTCTGTCATGCCGATTGTCATTATCTCCCTAATCACTGTACTCTTTGACTTATGTAATGTATGTAACCCCCTCGAATGTACAGCGCCCTGGAATCAATGGCGCTTTAAAATAAATAATAATAATAATAATAATAATAGCCTAATGAAGCCTAATTAAGTCTTCCATAGCTGCCATATTATTGCTCCTACTACTTCCTGCTGTAGGCAAACTTAATACACGATTCTGCATTATATAAATATTGCATAACGGTACACAACTGCACTCTCTAGTGTTGAAATACCCTAGGGGTAGAGATGGGCGAATTTCTCAAAAATTCGATTCGGTCACTTCGCCGAATTTTCCGACATAAATTCGTTCTCGTCTTCCGAATTACGTCGGCACGAGGCAATCGCGTTAAAAAGCAGCTAATCCAGGCTGCACAGAGCCCCTGCCGTGTGCTGTCGAAAATTTGGCCATGCTTAAATATGCAGATGGAGCTTGGTTTGGTCTTCAAACAATGTTGTGTTTTAGTATAACACGCAGATGATCTGCCGCCGCTCATTAGAATTGCTTGCACTATAAATTCCTAGGCACTTACGAGGGCATAACTGACCAAAAAAACTCAAGGGGAAAGGTACACCAGATAACGTCATGCCCAAGTAGAAGCTTGTGAAAAAACCAAGCTGAGAGCTCAGGTGGCAACATTAGTGACAGAGTGTGGATGTGAACGGCGGCAAGCCACAGCTAGCATGAGGTCAAGCAGTGGCACAATGCCATATCTAGGAGGGGGGGAGGCAAAGACAGGAGGAAAAAAGCCACAGAAAGAGCAACAATAGGACTGGATACGGAAGGGTCACGGCGGCAGCAGCAAAAATGTCATTAGGCAGTGAACCAATGACAATATGGGAGGTGGCAAAACAGGAGGAAGCCAACAGAATGGCACAATGACTGAGAGCCGGGAGGTCACGGGCGCAGCAGCATGAGATCATCAGTTGCACAAAGCACATATCTGGATGCGGAAAAAACAGTATTAGGCCACAGATGGCACAAACGACACCGTGTGGAGTCACGGCGCAGCAGTATGAAGATCAGCAGTGGCAACAATGACATCCTGAGGCGGCAAAACAGTATTAGGGCCACATAGTGCACAATCACACAGTGTGAGGGTCACGGCCGGCAGCAGATGAGATCAGCAGTGGCACAATGACATTCTAGAGGCGGCAAAACAGTATTAGGCCACATGAGGCAACAACACACAGTGTGGAGTCACTGCGGACAGCAGTAAGAGGTACACAGTGGCACAATACATTCTGGGAGGCCGGCAAAACAGTATTAGGCCACAAGTGGCAACAATCACCACAGTGTGGAGGTCACGAGGCCGCGTATAGATCCGGCAGTGGCAAAATGACAAACTGGAGAGGCGGCAAAACAGTATTTAGGCCCATAGTGGCCACAATCACAGCAGTGTGGAGGTCACGGCGGACAGCGTATGAGGTCAGGCCGTGGCACATGACATTCTTGAGGCGGCAAAACAGTAATTAAGGCCACAGAGTGGCACAATGAGTACAGTGTGGAGGTCAACGGACGAGCAGCAGCATAAGATCAGGCAGATGAGCACAATGAACAATCTGGAGGCGGCAAAACAGTATTAGGCCACAGAGTGGTCACAATCAACACAGTAGTGGAGGTCACGGCGGCAGCAGTATGAGATCAGGCAGTTGGCCCCAATACAGTCTGGAGGCCGCAAAACAGTATGTAGGCCACAGAGTGGCCCAATGAATACAGTGGTGGAGGTCACGACAGCAGCAGCATGGAGACCATCATGCCAATGACATTCTGGAGTTGGCAAAACAGAGGAAGCCACAAGAGTCGCACAATGACTGAAAGCGGAGGTCACCGGCGGCACGCAGCATGAGGTCAGGCAGGGGCACAATGACACAGTGTGAGTCATGGCGCAGCCACAGCAGCACATGAAGGTCAGACATGGACAATGACACAGTGTGGATGTCACGGCAACAGCAACAGCAGCACATCATGAGTCATAGAGGTGGCACAAAGACAGAGTGTTGAGAGTGGGAGGCATAACACATCCCTGGTAAAGAGGTGTTGGTAGGCAGATGAGAAACTGTCAGCAGATTGTGCATCAGTGGGTGGCGGCATCAGAATAGGTGACTGAGCAGGTATTTGAACCCAGATTGACGCCTAAGGCATTGTGTGTTGGAAATCCGTGGCCGATCCACGCCTGATTCATCTTGACAGAAGGTCAGTCGTTCCACATTCCCGCTGCCAAGCGTTCTTCTTCTTGGGGTAACGAATGCCCGACCCCCGCCGCCGCACTGAACACACCCTCTGCTGATGCCACCTACGGCCGGCGCAGGACAGCTTCTCCACTGCAAACTCGGCAAGTTGCGGGCACACATCAAGTATTTGGCTGCCCATAGTCCAGGCGGATCTGCTAACTGAGGAGCAGAGGTGCTGTCCAAGTAGCCACAACCTGTTGGTTCAGGGACTGCACAGGTCCTGCTGCTGCTGTCGGCGACTGCCATCCTGCACTAGGCGGGTGGAAGGAAGCTGCTCATCAGTGACTTCCAGACTAGGTTACTATCTGAGAGAGATGTACTGCTTCCTACCCTCTCACCTTCCCCCAACAGCCGCGGCAGTATTTACTGTGGCGCTGAGGAACCCCCCCGGTCATAACCTGTCAAGGAGGGACGATGCGCACAGTGGCAGCAGCCAACTGAATACGGAGGATTTTCCCTATAGTATTTGAGTTTGTCCTTCCCTCTCATAGCTGTGAAAAGGCTCCCATTTTTGGACCGGTATAGAGGGTCCAAATGGGAGGGAGCCAGAAGTCACCCTCTGACCGGATGCTGACTATTCGTCTGTCACTCAGCCATGCAAATAAGCATGCTGCGGACATCTGCACTGTGACTCCGAGGGCTTCCCCCCTGCCTCCATTTCCACAATATACTGCCCCACGCTGCTTGGGGTCAACTGCCGTCGTCTCCTCATCTTCCATCCACCACCTCCAGCTGGCTCCTGCTCCACCTCTCCTTGTCACCTCCTTGGTAAAAAACCACTCCATTTTCACCAACAATGCCTGTCTGCTCCCATGATCCCTCCTCCTCCTCCTCCATTTCAGTTCCCACGCCAGGAAATCTTGTGGCCATGTAGATGTAGTCGCCACGTCTCCAGTCCCCTGCCCAGACCGATTTTTCAGCATCTATTCCAGGCCATGAAGCAGTGGAAATGATGTTAATTCCATCCCGTAGTCCTAGCGACAGACAAATACGTGCCGCCGTCCGCTCGAATGGCACTCAACAAACGGCAGGGTGTCACGCCTGAGCGTGCCACGGCTGACATCAAAGTTACAACGAGTGGAAGTACTTCTGTCCGCCGTGGAATTCATCAAAAATCGTTAATGGCCTTTCTCTGTTCATCACATCGTTCCAACATGTGCATGCTGGAATCCAACGGGTGGAAACATCGCATATCAGAGTGGTGTTGGGGGAGCCGTTCTCCGCAGCAACTCGAGGAGGGTGGTTCCTGGCTTTGTACGAATGGATAAAGTGCATTCGCACAGTTTCCTGCCATTTTCAGAATGTTCCTAAGACGGTGGAAGACTTTCAGAACCTATTCCACAGCCAGATTTAACACATGGCGCCATGCAGGGCGCATGGACCATCCCTCCTCGGTGGCAGAGCGCGGACACCATGTCCTCCCATTGGTCCGTCACCATGTTCCGATTTGCAGTTGTGCGGAGAAAGCCACACATATCGAGATTTCTTGCTGCATGAGCGGAGCAGTTCCTCCCTGTGTGACTTTGGTATCGCCGAGGCAAGCCAGGTGAAGAAACTCTGCAGACACCGCTGTGCCCTACCCATGTGGTATGATGGAGCATACTTGTGGAGGCTGAGCTGTGGGGTGGAGGGAGGAGGCGGTCATTTGGCGCCGGTGCAGCAGTTTGACAAACGTGGAGGAGAAAAGCAGCGTCTAGACCTGCCCCCGTTGTTTGGTATGCCTGGGCTGGTAAGCCATTCACCCCCAGTGGGCCGGTCAAGGACACTGTAACTGGCCCTGACCGTAGTTAACAGCTCCAGAGACGTCCGCGCTGGCCGTGCACCTTTGGAACAAACCGATACAGCTCAAGACTCTGACCCCCACCTTCTGTTCACATATTTATGAAGTGTCAAATACTGCCTTTTTGGCAAAGAAATTAAGCGGCTTGGAACTCTCCATCCTCGCTCGGCACAGCCATTAGTTCACTGAACAGTTGCAGAGTCCACCATTGGAAAGGAGGGACTGACAGTACCAACAACTTGGGACAGCAAGCAAACGGTCAGCAGCTGCACCTTAGGATGGATTGGACGCAAAACTGTTGTCCGTCTTGGCAATCTGACCTCTCCTGAACGACTGCTGGCCGCCATGAGTAGGTGAGAGGCAGGAGCCATCTGGACCGGGAGATGAATTGTCAAAGAGACAACATCTCCCTTCTGCAGAGTGGTGGACCTTGACTGGCTGCAATGTGCATGCGTGCCACTGGGCGCTGCTGCTGGCTGTTGCTTGCGCGGGCAAGAGTTTAAACCACCATAACTGAGCCAACGTTGTCTTTTTCTCCCGGCCACAACCATGGTGACCTGCTGGCATGTGTTTGACGCAGGGCGGGTAGCCAACTTGCTCCCTGGCGCCAGCTTCACTTTCAGGCCCACAGATTCGACACTATACCCATATACGGCTCCTCCGGTGTCCCTTAGCAAAGAACTGCCCACAACAACCGCTGAGTATCGGATTTAAAACCCGCGCCAATCGCTCCGCACGTAGTGACTAACAACGTCTGCAGCCGCTTCTGCCGCTTCGCTGAGTGCCCCTGTGCAGTGCTACTTTCTGGACCTTCGAGAGCGGTCTTTTTTACCCCGTGGCCGCTTGCTCCCGACCGCTCACAACTGCTGCTATCCTGCTGACGTTCACGTGCCACACGACCCACTTGCCCGGCTGCGCCGCTGCCTGATTTGCCGCAAGCTGAACGCCCTCTTCCCTCCTTTCTTCCTGACGATGATGAAGCCCTTGCTTCACCCGGCTTCCCAAGTGCGGTCGGCTACATCATCATCTATTTGTGTTTTCATTGTCACTGCTGTCCTCAAACACCGATCTTGGTATGCGGGCTTGACCCTCACAACATGACCTCGCCAAGCCAATCTCCCAACATCTATACTTTGCCGGCCTACCTACAAGATGATGCGGGAATTGGCCGCCATTTCTTTCCTTCGCTGCCAAGTAGCAGCATGACGTGCCATTCCTCAAAATTGGTCAACCTCCGCTATATAGTGGGCCTGAGCCCAGACCCATATTTAGATCTCTGGCTGACGGAAACCGGATGGGAACAGAGCGGGCTGAGGACATGAGGCCTCTGACCCGCTCCCAGGCCCATGCCAACTAAATGGTTTGTGTCGAGGATCCCCCCGACTCCTTGGCTGGGGGTTGTCAGATGCCATCTTGGAGGAAGAAGGATGACCTAGTCAACCAATCAAGAACGCCTTGGGTTGCTGAACAACACACGGCCGCTAGAATGCAGCGGGCAGTGTGGCACTCACCGAGAGGTGACCCCATGCTGCGACGTCCCCCCTTGCTAGTACTGTGAACCCTGGGCCAGTGTCAGGACTGTTTTGTGGCCACTGCACACTCCGCAGGTGCAAGGAGCTGCCACTCTCTGTCTGACAGACTGTTTGGTTCTAAAAGTATAGACACAGTGCTGATTGATGAAAATCTGTATATGAAAATAAACACCTGTTTTTGACTCCAAATGAACCCAGAACAAGCTTGGGTAACCCTAGTATATGAAATTTGCGCTCCACAAATGGCCAGAAAAATTAACTTGTATAGTTCCTTAAAAACACTGAGTGTTTATTTACTAAATGTAAAAGCACAAACAGCTTATTTATCCTTCGTGAACATGAATTAGGCTACAGAAAAATCTATATATTTTGGCGTTGAAAAAGACGGGATATTTTTGTCAGTCACCACCGAGCAAAAACAACGCTTAATTAACCCCTGGATGAAATTGGCGCCAAAGAATTGAGCCGCACAAAATAGGAGCGTTTAGCGTGTTACAATTCCTAGTTTTCTACGCCACACAAACTAAGAGATACATGTATTAACCTTTTGCTTGTGAATAAGTCTACAGGAAAAATTTATATATTTTGCCTGTTGACGAAAACGTTTTCTTGGGGACAGCACACCAGCAAAACAACGCTTAAATAACCCCTGGGATGTAAATTGCCGGCCAAAAATGGAGCCCCCACAAAATAGTAGCTTTGTAGCGTGGTTACAATTGCGTGTTTTCTACGCCAACACAACAAGAGATACGGTATGTACTTAACCTTTGCAGTGTGAATTAGGCTAACAGGAAAAATAGATAATATTTTGGGCTAGAAAAAGACGGTTTCTTGGGGTCAGCACACCATCAAAACAACGCTTAAATTAACCCCTGGATGTAAATAGCGCAGAAGAATTAATCCCACAAGAATAGTAAACTTTGTAGCGGGTTACAAATTGCGTGTTTCTACGCCAACACAACAAAGAGATACAGTTTTAATTAACCTTTGCTTGTGAATTAGGCTACACTAAAAATTAATATATTTTGAGCGTTAAAAAGACGGTTTCTTGGGGTTCATCAACACCAGCAAAACAATGCTTAATTAACCCCTGGATGTAAATTGCGCCAAAGAATTGAGCCGCCACAAAATAGAAGCGTTTGTAGGCATGTTACAATTTGCGTGTATTCTTACGCCACACAACAAGAGATACAGTTGTAATTACCGTTAGCTTGTTAATATAGGCTAACAGGAAACCATTATATATTTTGCGTGAAAAAGACAGTTTTCTTGAGGTGTCCAGCAACACCAGCCAAACAAACTTTATTAACCCCTGGATGTAAAAATTGCGCAATAGAATTGAGCAGCCAAAAAGAAGTGGTATTTTGTATTGAAAAAAAACGCTGTTTCTTTAAATAAAAACAACAGGAATGGCTTAGATCCCACTTGGTATTGAATGTATATGCTGCAGGGGACACCACTGGATTTCAGATCCAATCCCCCCAAAAAATTTTAGAAATAGAACTTTAAAGAGAACAGTCTCTGGCAAGCTGAGCCCCCCCCCCACCACAGAAATCGCTATATAAAAATCTATTCTTCAGTAAGAGCTTCAGCCCAGCAACCCCTTTCCCCCTGTCGTACATGAGAGCGGTATGAGCTCCCCTCCCCCCCCGGACTTATATAGTGCCGGTACGTCACAAATCCCCCCGGTCCTGTTTGGCTTCCCCTTGACTTTAGGAGGCTAGCCCTTTTTCCCCCCAGAGGCTTGCCCCTGTAGGCCATGTGCTCGCGCCATTTTATCAATAAAAAGCCATTTCGTTCACCAAAGTACCCCAAAGTTCGATTTCTTTTCGAACCGAAGTTTTCCTGAAATTCTAAACAAATTCCCTTGTTTTAACGATCTCCAGGGGGATTACATGTAGAAATTAAAAATAAAAAAGTTTTTAAATCTATTAAAAAAAAAGTCAAAAACACCCCCTTTGCCATTTTACATATCAAAAAAATTAAAAAGTCACACATAATTATTAGCAGACTTCCGTAAAAGTCTGTTCTATTAAAATATAACAGCAATGATCCTTTGTGATGAACACTGTAGGAGAAAAAAGTCCCACTGTCAAAATTGTGTTTTTTGGTAAAATTTTTTTCACCAAACAAATTGGGAAAAAGTTGTTGACCCCCAAAAAAAGTAAAAATAAAAACTACACTTCAGTCTGTGAAAAATTAGCCCTCACTCAGGTGCATCAATTGAAAAACAAAAACAATTATTGGTTGCACAAAATGGAGCTGCAGTGTAAAAAAAAAAAATTAAAAAGTTGTATTTTTTTTTTTAAAATTTTTTAAAAAAATGGGTTTCCAAAAAGTAATTATATGGTATAACCAATTACCTTCTTGTCCCACAAAAAGCAAGGCCTCATACAACTATGTAAATAGGGAGGAAAAGCAAAAAAAAAATCTTAATTCTCATCTTTGGGAGCTTGGGGGGCTTTGCATGATTTATTTTTTTATGTTTAGAGAAACCCCAATTTCAAATTTTTCCCTTTAATTTTTAATTTATTTTCATTCAATTTTTTTCTTTTAATCGCATTTTAGATTGGGCATGTGCCCATGTCGCGTTGACTCATGGAGCGGCTTTTTTTTGGATCCCTGGGTCATTTTAAAGGGTTTTGGGATTGTTACCCCGGGAGTGGAGTTAAAAACCCTTGGTTTTCCGAGCTCCCCTCTAACTGGGTTGGACTTGGTATGGAAAACCCCCATTTTGTCCCCCCCGTGGGTCTTAAAGGAGCGCCAATGGCAGATGCGGTTTCGGAGCATGAGGTAGAAACATAGTCAGGAAATAAGCAAATGTTCACAGCAGGCAGCGTTCTATCGAGGTCAAATGTGAAACTCTGTTCTTGATGAATTCCCTGCAATGACTTGATCTTTTACCCAATTTTTGTCGTGGGGAAATAGCCCAAAATGGGCGATATGTATGAACGGGGCTGGACTTTTTTTTGCATTTTTTGACCCAAAAACAAATGTTGTAGCCCGTTCTTAGCTGTTTAAATGTACCCAAAACTGGGTCAATGCGCCAACATGACATTTGTGAATGGGCAAAGTTTGGGGGGGCGCTGTCAGATTTATACAATGCCCCAAAAAATGTAACAAATTTTGGGCAAAAAAACGTTTCAATAAATCAGTTTTAACCCCTTACCAAATTGGACTTATGGATATTTTCCTGATCCCATTAAAGGCATTTTAGCGGGATCGCAGCGCAGAATTTGCAGTAACCCCCGGCTTACACCCCCAACCCCCCCCCTTTTTCCCCCGGAGTGGGAATGGTCGTCCCTTTTACAAGCATTAGGCGAGAAATGTTGAGCCCCCCTTTTGGGGAGCGCCCCTAAGGAGATCAAAGTTAAATTAAAAAAAAAAGGGTTTAAAAATGTAAAAAAAATTTAAAAATTCAAATCCCCCCCCCCTTTTTAAATTTTAAAAGTAAAAAAATAATAAAGTTACACTATTTGGCTGGCCCCCATAAAAAATTTTGATCTATTAAAAATAAAAATAATTTCCCAATGCGAAACACCGTAGAAGAAAAAAATTCCAAACACCAAAAAAATTTTGTTTTTTTGGTCTTTCATGTCCCATAAAAATTGGAATAAATTTAATCAGGAAAAATCGCTGTATTCCAAAAATGGAAGCAGAAAAAAATCATTTCAGCCCCAAAAAATCCCCTCACTCCACCGTAGGTGTTAGTCAAAAAGTTATTGGTCAAAAAATGGGCCGCAGCGCAAATTACAAAATTTGAAAATGTTTGGAATTTTTTTTACTGTACCAAACATAAAGGAAACCATAATGTTTGGGGTTGGCGAATGTGTTCAAAGAGTGGGCGAATTTTTTAACAAGTGGAATTTGTTTAAATTTCAGGAAAAATTCGGTTCGGAACAGTCGAACTTTGGGGGACTTCGCGGAACGAATTTTTT